>SOZL01001747.1:0-92854 GCA_009733165.1 Naja naja | reverse complement strand
TACAATAGCATGGGCAACTGGGGAGTAAGGCTGCAAAGTAATGGCCTCTCCTTCAAGATAAAAGCCAGCTGTGAAACTATTCTTGCACTGAGTGCGGATTAAGTTATATGACACTTCATAAGTAGTCTAGGTCTTAAGTTTGCAAGAGTCAGGCGCCAGAAGCTTCAGTGAAAGAGTTTATTTAGTGACTACAGCTCGAATGGACCCAACTTGGCTGGGCTATGGCTGCTACTTATAGCCAGCAGCCATAGTTGCCAGCCAATCAGAGTGCAGGGTTTTTCCACACTTTTTAAACCAATCCTATTTGACATTTTACAAGAACAATTCAAACTAAACCAATAACATTCAAACCTACATACATAACACCCCTCCCCACTAGGTTCAGTCCATACCAAACCCCAACCTATCTAATGTATTCTTTTAAATAGGTGGGGCTCTTACGTGTACGTTTGAATGGTTATTAATGGAGAATGGGAAATAAATTAAGAACACCTTGTGGGAAGATGCCATTAATCCCAAAGCAATTGTTATTCATTTAAATACAGAACTGAGTTTAGGCATTAAGAATGTAATGACACTATAAGTTCTAAGGTGGAAAGACAATACTAGGGACAACACTAGTAATCATTTTCTGCATATCAATTAATCAAGCTGTAAGGCATTGTTGCTTTTTAAAAATAAGAATTAGTATAATTTTGAAATATAGTTTCTTATGAATATGCTTAAAATGTGTCTGTGTGTGATTATCTATATATTATTTGTAATCCTGAATGGTGTTGCTCAATAGATTCTGTATCTGTTATAGATACTGGGGGGAAATGTGGACGCCCACCTGTTGTGGATAATGGAGACATTGTGGACTCACCCAAGCCCATCTATTTCCCATCTGAAACTGTAACTTATCAGTGCCAAAATTTCTATACAATGGAAGGTTCTCCAATAGTGACTTGTCAAAATGGTCATTGGTCAAGAGCACCAAGGTGTAGAGGTTATAAGTATTATCTTTAATTCTTTATAGATTTATTATTATTAGAGAAATATTGTACTTTGGGAATGTTATAAATTTCATGACACCAGAGCTGTTATGTCAGTGCCAGAAGATATTTTACTTCCTTGTAATTGAATTGGAAGTAGTGTTGTAGTCTGCCAGCAGTCTGCGGAGATGGCAGCAGAGTCAGACAGTAGGGAGGAACATGGGCCAGTCGGGAGTCTGGGAGGACTCGGACGATGGTCCTGCATCTGATACAGAGATGGGGCCAAGGCTATCTGGGAGTTAAAGCCTCCAGAATCTGACAGCAGTGTGGCAGAGGAACAAGGGGACCCTGTTGCTGGTGCACGTGTGTGCAGAGCTGCCAGAAGGCAAGAACAGTTAAGACAAAAGAGGCAACTTGAGAGTAAGGCTTGGAGGTGATTGCCCCCATAAGATATAAAGGAAGAGCAAAGGGACAGGAACCTTTGCAGGAAGCAACGTTGTTCACTCTGTTTGGATTAAACCTTGAAGCTCTGTGTGGACTTTGTACTCCGTTTGGCTTTTACAGTTCATTTGGCACTTTAGTTGTTGGCAGCAAGAGATAAAGGTGGGTGCTTATCTCGAGAGACTGTTTGGGACTCATTACGGGCTGGGAGTGAACATAATTCCCAGTGTTGGAATAAAAAGAGAGTTGTTTGGACTGAGTGTGTGCTTAGTTATGGTCTCAGGAAGCCTTGGTCAGAACAAGTGGTAGTATTATGAATCAAGATAAAATAACTCTGTCTGGGAGAAACTGCTTCATAATGGAGAATTGTACAAGATCTTTTGCCATTTACAAATGTTGTCCTCAATTTTGTTAAACTTTCCTGGTGAAATTCTGCTTTCCCTAAGCCAAAATTCGGCTTTTTTTAAATGATAGTATTAGTTGAATCTCTAGAGAACTAAAATTGTTGTTTTTTTTAAAATAGGCTAAGTATGGCGGCAGACTCTGCTGACTTAATCACATTTAGTCCCATTTAATCAACATTGAAAAAGAAGATATGAGATGACATTTTAAGAGAAGTTGCCTGAACTTGGTCTTCTCCTAATTCAGACGTTCAGTATGAGGAAATTTGGAAGAAAGGGACTAAAATATTTTTCTTCTTCCTTTTACACATGTAACATTGTCTTGCTTAAAACTAATTATCACGACTGCTAATAAGTTCATGAGAGACAAAAGAAAAAAGGGGGGATCCATTTACATAGATCTTTAATCATTTTAACCTACTGCAACATAGAATTTCTAACCTAAAGTTTAATTACTTTATCAAATGAATTCCTCAGACTAAAACTTTCTATATGTCATCTGATCTGTGTCTTTTTGCAGGTGCTTGTACAGCAAGTGAAGAAGATATGAGAGAACACAATATAAAGCCGAGGTGGGGCAACAGGAATAAAATATATTCTGAGGATGGAGATTCAATACAATTTGAATGTAGAAGAGGCTATAAACCACCTCCAAATAGGAGATCATTAAGAGCTTATTGTGTGAATGGAAAATTTGACTATCCGGATTGCATTCCTGTATGTATATTTTCAGAAAATTACTTTAAATATTAAAATTTCTTTCCTTTTCTATATCTATATACCTATACATCTATATCTATGCATTAACAATCACTTGAAATCTTTAAAAGATCTAGGTCTTGCAGCTAAATTTGTGGATGTAATGGATTCTAAGGTAACTTGGTCTTCTGCATTTCTTCTAAACCAGAATACATGTTAACAGACTTGATTTAAACATGGAACATTAATAGAACAGACTTGAACATTGGGTACTTTCTAACAAAATGAAATTCAATGGTGTGAAAAGTAAGGTTCTACATTTAGGCAAGAAAAACCAAATGCACCGGCATACTGTAGGTGGTATAAAGTTGTTGAGGTAGTGAATTCTAAGGTAACTTGGTCTTTGGCAATTCTTCTAAATAGAACACTGCTTAAGATTCCTGTGACCTAAATAAAATTCTTTCTGTTCAGAGCAATGGGAGAGAAGCACTAGGCGGGGAGATGTTACTTAAAAACAATGAGGCATGGAACAAACACCGCTCATCATTTCATCTCTTCTGGTCTGTTGCTGAATCCTGGCAGATTCCAAGATAAAGAACAGGAGATCCCTGTGTCCTAGGCCTGAAATGAATGTAAACTCTAATTTAACCTCAGTGGGCTAGTTTGATTGATTTCATTGTCCTCAATGAAACAGATTCAATTAGCATGCACTCTAAAATTTTCAGTAGAAAGCAAGTAATTCTTAGGTTGGTTCTAGTAGTCTCTTGAAGTCAGTAGAATTTCATTTAGTGATGGATAATCTATCTTGTCCAATTCATTTCAGAGGGTCTTGTTCAATCTATTTTTACATTCATTCTAAGCTTGGAAATATTTCATGGGATACCTTATTTTATATGGAATGAACGATTATCAGTGGTTACTAATTCAGTTAATTTTATTTTTTGTTCTGTTCCTGTAGCTTCTGACAGATATTTATAAATTGGTATGTAAACATACACAGGGATTCTATGGCTTAGTGGCTAAGCGCTGAGCTTGTCGATCAGAAAGGCCGGCAGTTTGGCGGTTTGAATCTAGCACCGCATAACAGAATGAGTTCCGTTACTTGTCCCAGCTTCTGCCAACTAGCAGTTCGAAAGCATGTAAAAATACAAGTAGAAAAATAGGGACCACCTCAGTGGGAAGGTTAAACAAAATGCACAGGCATAGTGTAGGTGGTACCTGGCTAAATAGTAGTAAATGTGAGAGGGATCTTGGAGTCCTAGTGGATAATTACTTAAATATGACTGTGCTGCAGCTGTAAAAAAAAAAGCCGATAGTTATTAGTTAGTTAGTAATGCAGTTTTAGGCTGCATTATCAGAGGGATAGATTCAAGATCATGTGAAGTGTTAATACCACTTTATAATGTTTTGGTAAGACCAGACTTGGAATACTGCATACAGTTTTGGTTGCCACAATTTAAAAAGATTATTTGGGGACTGGAGGCTAAAACATATAAAGAAGGAACGCTGGAATTGGTCTGTCTAGTTTAATTAAAAGAAGGACTAGCGGTGACATGATAGCAGTGTTCCAGTATCTCTGGGGTTGGCAGTTAGAAGCGGCAGTCAAGCTATTCTCCAAAGCACCTTAAGTCAGGACAAGAAGCAATGGATGGAAACTAATCAAAGAGAGAAGCAACCTAGAACTAAGGGGAAATTTTCTGACAAAACAATTAGTAGGTGGAACAACTTGCCTCCAGAATTTGTGAATACTCCGATACTGGAAGTTTTAAAGAAGAGATCGGACAACCATTTTTCTGAAATAGTATAAGGTTTTCTGCCTGAGCAAGGGGTTGCACTAGGAGACCTTCAAGGTCCCTTCCAACTCTGTTATTTTGTTAAGATTCCTGTGATATAAATACATTTCCTTCTGTTTAGAGCAATGAGAAAGAAGCACTATGGGGATGGGGGTAATACTTTAAAATAATGAGGAATGGTGCCCGAATGCTGAATCTGCCAGGATTTCATTTCTTCTGGTCTGTTGATGAATCCTAACAGATTCCAAGATGAAGACCAGGAGATTTCTCTGTGCTGGAGCTGAAATAAGTAGAAACTCTACTTTAAACCCAGTAAGCTTCACTGATTCCATTGGCCTCAGTCAATAAATTTAGTTGCCTCAAAATGAATGGTTCCAAATGAACACCCATACATTTTATTTTATTTATTTCATTCACATTCATATTGAAATATTCTCCTTTCCTTTGAATTTCCATATGCAATTTATTCCCTTACTCATGTGTCTACATGCATATTTATAAATACCTATCGGAAGTCACAGGGCCGGAACAAAAAAATAAAATTAACTAAATTAGTAACTGTTGATAATAGCAATAGCTCCAAATCTCGGAGCTCTGCAGTTGGGCCCACCCACCTGCCCTGCTGCTAGGTCCTTTTAACCTCTCAGCTGTTTGGCGTGGCAGAAGCGGTTGCTGTGCTAAACAGCTGAGAGGTGCAGTAGCTTAGTTTTTACTATTTTAACGTGTGCGCAAAGTGCATGTTTGGTGCACGATTGAGTTGCACGATCCCACTCCTGCAGCCATGCCCACCAAGCCACGCCTACAGAACTGGTGATGGGAACTTTTGAATCCCACCATTGTGGGCGATGTTGGTGCCTCCTTGTCCCATGCCTCCTTGTTTTTAAGTATTAACCCCACTTCCCATAGAACTACTTTCCCATTGCTCTGAATTTCATTTGGATCACAGGAATCTTATTATATGATGGGGTTTGCATTTGAAATTGCATTTAATACAAATTGTATTAGTGAAATACATTTTTGCCAAAATGTATGTGTAAATATCAAATATATGTATAGTGGACATTTTATTGGAAATCTTCTTAGTTAATAAACATGGGTTTTTCTTGGCATTGCTATGCTACAGTTCCCAGTATTATTCTATTGGCTGTGTTGTGTGAGGATACTGTGAGTTTGTTTATTCATTGCATGTGTGTTCCATCTTCCCTCAAGTGTATCCCCTGTGAGGATGAATTAAATTTGGGTTACATGTAATTCCCCATTCCTAGATTTAAAATGTTGGTGCTTTGAGTTCATTCTGACTGCCAGAATTTATATTACAGAATATCAAGAATGGCTATTAAATTATTAAAGTTTATTATATGTCATTGTGTCAGAAGTCATCTTAAAAAAAGATAGAAATTGCTCAGTGATAAAATGGTCTAGAGTTCTTGAGTCACTTGAGTAGTTTTAACCATTTGATTTAAAAATGGTGATACTGACTTTCAGAATCGTCTTGCACATGTAGTTCGATATCTTAAAATTATTGCAGACTGTTTTCTGCTGTAAATCAGATGAACAAGTTTAAAAAATAATTACATAAAATGTACAGATACAAATTTGTTTCTTACTTATTGTTCACATTTTATTTTACAGATCTAACTTAATGAACAACAGAACATATAAAGCACTCTTTAAACGAGAAGATGAATGTCTGAAATCATATATCATTCTCTTTAATATGACCACATTAAGCTGGATTGTATACAAGTATAAATGGTGGATCCAAACCTAAAAGCCTACTTTGTAAAAGACAGCTTTTACCAAGTGAAATTACTGGAAAAATGATAACATTCAGAAACAAGTTTATAGAACATCTTTAAGGCAGATAACATATTATAATGTAACATTATAAATATATTTTTAAAATGCATCTTGTGTGAGGAACGTAGATTTTATATATATATATATATACATATTGTAAAGATTTGATTAATCTGAATTATCAATCAACAGCTCATCTTAATGCAATAACAAGATAATTGAAATTGATGTTTTTACATATAGAGGTGTTCTTTTAAAAAAATAAAAAAATCCATTAATCATTTTACCACCAAACAATTTCTAAAGATACATTTAATACTTCAGTTCACAATCTAATCCAAGATCCAGAAAGAATCTGGTGCTCCTTATGTTGCTCTGGAAATAGCCAAATGTACTTGGATGTTCAGAATCTGATGGAGGTTCATCCAGATGGATTTCTATACTTGCTTTTGTTTTATTTTGCTTTTGTTTGTTTTTACACTATGAAATTATATAATTATAAGTAATTAAAGATTTAGAAATTTTTTAGAAATTGGCACAGGTCTTCCCAAGCTACATTCCTACAAAAGCTGTTATTTAACACAGAATAGATTAGAAGTTGCCATGATATGAATTCAAACACATTCATTGTTCTATATAAAGTGAACCCATTCAAAACAAACCTTGTAGCACCTTTTCGGATTACCAAACCCCTTCTTATTTTTGATAACCATAGACTAGCAAGGTTATGCTTCCTTTAATGATCGAAGTCAAGGGAACTTCATAAGGAATTTGATGTGTCCTTCTTGAATGTGATAGAGCTGTTTGGTGGAAACTTATACAGAAGTATAAGATATTATCTCACTGCCATTTTCTAAACATTAATTGATTTGCTAGATTAGGTCAGCCACTGATGCAGCAAGCCGGTGGTGGGATTCAAATAATTCAACAACCTGTTCTCTGCCCTAACGACCAGCTAGGTAGGCGTGATTGGGTGGTCATGTGACTGTGTGTGTGTGGCCAACTCAGTGTCACTCACATCAAGGGTCACCACATCTCGCCCAGCCTCTCCTTGCCATGCCTGGCCATGCCTTGCTCCTCCCCTCCCAGCCACTCCTTCTCATGCCTGGCTGCTCATCCGAGTGAGCAGTTTTCAAATAAAAGAATGCTCACCTTGTGCAAACAAATAACAAACTTCTTGACTTCAGGTTTGATGTAACTTGCAAAGTATTACTGTTCATTCTAGCCTCATTTCCTACCAATAGGTCCATCTCAGATTGTAATTTGCTACAACCTCTCTTGTCTTTTGCATCATTCTATGGGAGATTATTCTGAAATTTATCTGTGAGCTTTGCAAGTTTGTTTCCTCCAACCCTTTTTTTTTTTACATCCAATTCTTACAAGTTATTCTGACATTCCTTCCTCCTTTTTAAACAAAGTAGTGGTTAAGGTGCTGGCCTAGAAACCAAGAGACTCTGAGTTCTAGTCCCATTTTAGGCTTGAAAAAATAGCTGAGTGACCAGTCACACTCTCCCAGCCCCAACCTCTTCTTAGATTGTGTTTGTGGGGAAACTAAGAGGAGGAAGGAATATTAGATAAGTTCTCCACCTTGAGTTCCTTATAAAGTAATAAAGACAAGATAAACATCTAACAAAATAAATCAATCATTTGTGAGAATGGTGTCCTTCTAAAGGAGAAGGGGTCAGTGGTGGGCTACTGCCAGTGTGGACTGGTTCTAGTGAACCAGTAGTTCCAACCATCAATTGGCCCTGCCCACCCACCCCCGCTCTATCCTGTCTATATTTTCTTCTTTCTGGCTCAGCTGAGTCGTGCGGCTGAGCTGATTTCCATGTCTCAGCTGTTCTACTCACTGGGGCTGCTCTAGAAGGTAAGCAGCTGAGCTTTAAATTGCTGTATTTTGAATGCTGCATTACAGAACCTCTTTTTAAACTGGTTGCAGCCCACCACTGGAAGGGGTGCTGACAGCCTTGTCACATGCCTTACACTACTGCATTTATTTCATTTTTATCCACTTTATTTTTCTCTACTTTTTGGTTTATTCTTCAATGATGGCATAGCCTGTGAAATTCTTACCTGTCTGACATGCCAGGGTTATGTGGGAAAATATCAGGTAAACACATCCATGTGACTGACAGGCAATGGCAGCAGAAACCACTAAGCAGCTACATTAAGACAGAAAGGTGGAGACACCAGAGTGCAAAAATCAGAGGATCTCTCTTTATGTGCTCTTTCCATTGGAAAGTTTCAAACTGACAGTGCAAAAATTGCTCCAGCTCTACAATACTGGTGATCTTTTTAATGATCTTTCACTTTTTATCTAGAGAAGTGCTGACAAGATTTAAAAAGCAAATTCAACCATGCTCTTTTTTCCATTTAATCAATTTTGCCAAACATCTCCCCAACTCACAATAAAATAACACTCACAAAATAACACTGTTCCAATATTTGAGGGGCTCCTACAGAAATGAGGGGGTCCATCTATTTTCAAAAGCACTAAAATGCATGACAAGAAACAATGGATGGAAACTAACCACAGAGAGAAGCAACCTGGGACTAAACAGAAATTTCCTAAGGGTGAGACCAATCAACCAATGGAATAGCTTGCTTTCAGAAGTTGTGGGTGCTCCATCACTAAAAGAAGTTGTGGGTGCTCCATCACTAGAGGCTTTCAAAAAGAGTGAGGGAAATACACCCCAAAAGGACAGTACCAGGAACCACTAAAACAATGTAGAAAATTTAAAACAGCCATTCCCCCTTTTTTTGAAAAAGTCAAAACCCCAAAGCGAAAACACCAGCTGAGAGGCAAACTAAGAGCAGCTGCTCAACCTAATTGAAAGCCTGGGCATGCTGTCAAAAGCCATTAACCCTTCCAATTCTATTATTCTATGTTTTCTATGTTCTAAATTGGGTGCTTCACAGCAGAAGCAATACAGCTGGCTGGACCACACATGCATTAAATTCAGGGCCTGTATGATCAAGCTGTATCATTCTCCCCTCCTGTATCTTTTCCCCCCAGGAAGAAACAAGAAGTAGTCAACACTAGCAGTTATAAAAGGGCTTAGGGAACTCCAGGGAGTATCAACTGATCACAAAAATGTTACTTAATAGCCTTTATAATGAAAATGTTTTGTAGCCTTTAATCCTGCTCCCCCACCCCTTGGAATGTTCACTCTAATGCTGGGATAATTCACAAGAAGAGAATGTTTATAGTTGCATTCATTTGAGTGGAAGGGATTACAAGAGAGTAAGCAGGCACACCAAGGGGAGCATACATTGAAAGGCATTGCCTAGTTCAGTTTAGTTTACTTTATTGTCATTGCACCTCGTACAACAAACTCAAACACCATCTTCAGTGCACATCATGACCATGACCATGAAAATAAACACAAACACACATCCTTCACCCTTCACACATTGAACCGAAAACCCCTGACACCACACCAACACTGCACTATATAGCAGAATTCAAAAGAGCTATTGCCCTGGGATAGAAGCTATTTTTCAGCCTATTTGTCCTTGTTTTTATTATTCTGTACCGTCTGCCAGATGGTAATGCCAGTTCAAAAAAAGGGTTCCCAGGATGAGATGGATCTTTGAGAATGTTTTGAACTTTCTTAAGGCAGCGGGAGCTATAAAGCTCTTCCAAAGAGAGGAGAGGGTGACCAATGATCTTCTGGGCAATGACATTAACCCTCTGGAGTCCTTTCCTATCTGCCACTGTGCAATTGGCAAACCATACAGAGGTGCAGTATGTTAAAATGCTCTCTGTGGTGCAGTGGTAGAAGGTCACCAGCAGTTTTCATTCAGTTGTTGTTTTCTGAGAAGTCTCAGGTAGTATAATCTCTGCTGGGCCCTTTTGACCAGGGCTGCAATGTGGGCACCCCAGGTCAGGTCCTCTTTTAGGGTAACACCCAGCATCTTAAACATCTTCACATGCCCACCCCCCACCCCCCGCTGTTCTACATGAGTCAGAGCAGTGTGAAGAGTGATGGCTATAGCGTCCTCTGTATATCTACTTTTTCTGTGTGCAACTTATGAATCATTTAAGAGGTGAAGGAAACCCTTTAGCTGAAACCTGATTATGGCATCAATAGAAGTTCCAGACAGGTTTCAACTAAGATGACAAAACTGAGCTAGTTAGCTTGCTTTTTAGGCAAGTGCTACACTGGGGAGAAAAGCAGTTCAGAAAGAACAACTTGTTTAGTCAATCTCTCTACAAGAGGTGGAGAAAAAAAATGGACCAGAGACAGGACATCTACTAACTGACAATATTGCCAAACAAATGACTGGCAGAGAGATGCTGCAAAGGTTGCAAGAGATTTCTATCCAATGGGATACACCAGATCAAGAAACCAGCTCCATGGGAAGAGTAGAGTGAGGCCGACCATAGCAGCAGTGTCTTCCAAGTCTGCTTATCATTTATTTTCCCTCCTTACAACCACTAAGTCAGGGAGAGTCAGTTTGATCCTTTTCCTAATAACAATCTCCTTTCCTGGGCTTTCCCTTGTAATTTTTTGTAATTGTTTCTGAATATTCTTCCTAAGGTCCTCTCCATGATTCCCTACAGCAAAGGTAAATCATTTACCTAGTTCAGGGGTATCAAACTCACATTGTCACAGCGGCTTTACGTGACATATTGGGACTTTTCCCTCCTTTGCTAAACCAGGTGTGGGCATGGCCAGTGCGTGATGCATCCATCCCATGGGATGGGAGTTTGACAACCCTGACCTAGTTAGTCCAGCAATATTGTTTGGGCCCTATTGGTTCAATTATTGAACTGGAACTCTTTCACACACACACAAACAGATGAGTGTCATAGGAGTCTATGAGGGGTGAGTGAAGAAGCAGTGAAGAAAGTAGTATAGATTTTTATAACTGCAACCACTAGAAACTACTTAAAGGAGGATACAAGAAAAAGAAGTGATATTCTTGCTTTTAAAGAACAGAAGGCTGAGTGAACTAGCCAAACACATGCACTGCTTTAGCTGCTCTGTTTGATAAAGCATCACAAATGTGCCAAATGCAGTCCTCAGCTTACACCGGCAGTTAGGACCAGAATTTCCATCACAGAATGGCAAAGCACAGGTAATCCTCAATTTATGACCACAATTGAGCCCAAAATTTATGTTGTTAAGTGACAAATTTCTTAAGTGAGTTTTGCCCCATTTTATGACTTTTCTTGCCACATTTGTTAAGTGAATCACTGCAGCTGTTAAATTAGTAACAGGGTTGATAAGTGAATCTGATTTCCTCAATGACTTTACTTGTCAGAAGGTGACAAAAGCAATCACATGACTCCAGCCATCGTAAATGTGTGTCAGTCATCAAGCATCCAACTGTAAATCACATGACTATGGGAATGTTACAACAGTTGTAAGTGTGAAAAATGTCTTGTCACTTTTTTCAGTGATGTAACTTTCAGTGATGGTCACTAAATGAACTGTTGTAAGTCAAGGACTACATGTACTTGTAAAGCACAACATGATGTAATTGTAACCTTAGTGCCAGAAATGGAACATACTTTGCTGAGTGCCTCTAGTTTAGACAAGCAAGGATTTGAGACCACATTTGTAAATGGACAGTGTCTTATAAAGAAAAATGGAATTGTATGTGCTAAGAGCATAAAGCATGATAACCTTTATATGTTACAGGGACAAAAAGTTCAATATGCACAAACATTTGGCAATGTTGCAAAACATGATTCATGTGTTCATCTTTTGCATAAAAAACTTGGTCATTCCAACTTTAAAGTTGTTCAAAAGATGAACCAGTATGCAGAAGGATTGCATGTAAAGGGATGTAAGGCATATTTGGATTGTGCAGTATACAAAGCATCAAAGTCCAAGGCATTCCAAGTAAGCAAGAATAGCACAAGGCAGACACTTAGAGCTCTAGAGCTGGTACATGCAGATTTGGTGGCCCAATTCAAGCCAGTTTGGGAGGAGCTAAGTATGCGCTAGTCATTGTAGATGATTATAGCAGGTTTGGGTTCTGCTATCTACTAAAGAGATGCTACAGAAATTAAAGCAATGGGTAAGCTTTGTAAAAAGAAGGTATAAACAACAGATATGTTGCTGCAAACTGACAGAGGTTCAGAATTCATGTGAACAAGTTTTCAACAGTGGTTGGCACAGTTAGGAATAAAACACAGACGCACAAATCCTTACACAGCGGCTGAGAATGGTGTTGTTGAGAGATGGAATGGAGTCTTGCAAACCATGAAGGACTCACTGCTAGAGGATTCTGGTCTAAGCAGGTCATATTGCGGTGAAGCCATATTGACTGCTAACTATTTAGTTAATAGGTTGTGGAGTTCCTCCATTAATGATACTCCATATGCAGTGCTATATGGGCGAAAACCATCTCTAGCACATT
Source organism: Naja naja (assembly GCA_009733165.1). Lineage (NCBI taxonomy): Eukaryota > Metazoa > Chordata > Lepidosauria > Squamata > Elapidae > Naja > Naja naja. The sequence continues at coordinate 80,371 of SOZL01001747.1, read as the reverse complement.
TAAGGGTGTTTGGAAGCAATGTGTGGGTGCATATTCCAAAAACAATTAGAAGAAAGAGGCAACCAAAGGTTAGAAAGCTCAGGTTTGTGGGCTATGAGCCAGGCTCAAAAGATTATCGCTTTAGTGATGGGAGCAAAAGAATAGTATTTTCAAGGTCTGCAAGCTTTGCAGAACAAAATTGGATCAAAATCGATGCAAATTTGTGGAATGATTCACTTAGTGATGGTGATCCACTTAGTGACAGTAATTCACTTAGTGATGGTAACTCACTTAGTGATGGTGTCAGCATTCAGGAAGGAGAAATTGAACAAGATATGAAGCAAGAGAGAGTTGACACACAAGAGCAGTCAGTGCCACACAGGTCAGAATGATGGAACAAGGGGATTCCACCTGACAGGTATTCTGCTAGTAAAGTTAAAGTGTGTAATGTATGGCATGAGCCAAGGAACTACAACCATTCCCTGCTTTGCTACTATTCAGAAAGTCACTCTGGCATTCAAAGGCCAAATGTGACTCCAAACAAAAGTTGTGCTCCTGCACTATCAAAATAAATGGAATGGAGAATAGGGGTTTTTCACTATCTGCATAGAGTGAGGCAATATTCTAGCCTGACTCTTTTCTGTGAAATCCTTAACTTTTACCAGTGACTTGTATCTCCAGCTGAGTTGCTAACTCTAGTTCAAATGCAGTTAACAATGGTGAGTAATCATTCAATAATCCTATCATTTCATTGAAGACTGGAGTCTGACATTGAAACCACTTCTTAAAATCTTGCCAAAATCTGCAGGGATTAGTCTGAGCAGTCCAACACTGACTCGAAGGCACAAAACAAAACAAAAACTTCCATAGGCTCGCAATTGCTTTCATAGTCAAAAATATACTGATTTGTTTTGCAGAGTATAATACATTTAGAAAATTCATGGAATGCAGATAATACATTGGTTTATTCAAACTGGAAAGTCACTTTGGCTGTAGCAGGAAGGGCATTGTTCAGCTATCACTGTGATTGAATGGGGCTTGTACAGGATACAGTTATATAGCAATGCACTCTTATTTTGTCTTCTTGAAAGCATCCAGAATCATTATTTGACATTCTGGCTCAACTTGGTATGAATATCGTTGCTCAGGTAGAGTCAGGGGTTGCTACTGCTATCATGTGCTTATTATAGTTGCTACAACAGCACTGAGTCTGCTTTAGACATTTTAGTAACCATGATCATTTCTTCTAAATCTGATACTATCTTCAAACTCTATTTGCTGCTTCTGTGAATACAGGCTATCTGAAATAATTTCCTGCAGCATGTATTTATATTTTATATCTCTGTGTTGTATAGTGTATAGGTGTCAGCTTTGGAATCGTTATTCAAAGCTGCCACATAGCTATAGAGAACTGCAGGGGGCTGATATTATTTGATTAGCTCTCAGTAGACAAAATAAAGTCTTTAGTAATTCAAGGTCATTGTGAATGGTGCAGAGAAAATTGGAACTGAAGAGGGATTGGTTCACATGATGTGGTGATGGGGGAAAAAGAGGATGGTTTGTAGGTTGGGTCCTTGTGGGAAATCCGGGGGAAACTTTATTTTTGGAATTCCACAGAAAGTACGAGTTTCTATTCTAATACTAGTACTTTGAGATTATGCTTGTCTTGGAGTTACTGGCTGGAATGGATGTTCTCTGGAATGCTGACTATAGGGTTCTGAGTCCAAGGTCATTCCCTCTTTAGCATTCCAAGCCTATTGACCATAAAGAAGCATTGGGACTTTAGAATAGAGTCCTATTGTTTCATCAAAGGTTTGGTTCAAAAGAAAAACATGGTTGCAAAAGGAGGCATGGATGCCATGCTAACAATAAAGACTAACATTCTACATAATACCACATCACTCTGACAAATTTTACTCTTTCTTTCCTATCTGAGGGTTTGCCTATCTGCCTCCAATTGTTTCTGCCCACCTGGTATGTTTCAATGGAGTGGGTGCCCTACACCTACCTTCATTAAATGCTGCCAACTTGCGATATTGAAGAAGTGTGCCATCTCTTTCATGGGCCCCACCTTTAGAAACAACAACACCCATTTATTTGATTTGTCAATCGCTTACAAGATAATAAGTATAAGGATAAACATAGTTATGAATACATGAAGTGAATACATATAAGAAAAATAAAAGAAACAGTAGGACAGGGACGGTAGGCATGTTGGTGCGCTTATGCATGCCCTCTACAGACTTCTTAGGAAAGGGGTGAGGTCAATAGTAGAAATTCTAATGTTAAAGTTTTTGGGGTTTGGGGAAGAAACCACAGAGTCATGTATATTCAGACATTGACCACTCTGTTGCTGAAGTCGTATTTCCTGCAATCAAGTTTGGTGCGATTAACCTTGAATTTGTATCTATTGTGTGCTCGTGTATTGTTATGGTTGAAGCTGAAGTATTCATTGACCAGTAGGACATTGCAATGTATGATTTTATATATTTATACTTAGATCGGACCAAGAGCGTAGTTCTAGTTTTCTAGGTCTAGAATTTCAAGTCTGGTGGCATAAGGTATTCTGTAACGAGTAGAGGAGTGTAGAACTCTTTTTGAAATATTTCTGACTTTCTCAACCATGTTAATATCAGATACGTGATGTGGTATCCAGACTGATGAGCTGTATTCGAGTATTGGTCTAGCAAATGTTTTGTATGCCTTAGTTAGTAGTGTGATATTATCAGAGAAAAAGTTACGTAGGATTAGGTTAACAACTTTTAATGCCTTTTTGCTTATGTAGTTACAGAGGGCTCTAGCACTTAGATCATTAGAGATGAATATTCCAAGGTCCTTGATAGAGTTTGGATTATCAACAATGTCTTGACTATTCAGCTTGTATTTTATTTTCTGATTTTTTTTTGCCAATATGTAAGACAGAGCATTTATTTGTTGAGATTTGAAGTTGCCATTTGTTTGACCATTCTGATACATAGTCGAGGTCTTTTTGGAGGGTAGCAGTATTGTCTGTGGTGTTGAATACCTTCACATCATCAGCAAAGAGAATGCAGTTGCTCTTAATATGATCACAGAGGTCGTTTATATAGAGTCTGAGAGAGTTGGTCCTAGAGCACTGCCTTGGGTGACACCACAGTTGACAGGTACAGAATTTGAGAAGACGCCCCCATTTGTTGTCTGTTTGACAGGAATGCTTCTATCCAGTTATGCAGTTTATTTATTTATTTTATTTATTATTTGAACTTATATGCGCCCATCTCCGAAGACTCGCGGCTTACAACTAAAAAGCAAAGAACAATAAATACATTAAAAAACAATTAAATCAAAATTATAAGCCCAAATATTTATAAAATGAGTTAAAATTTAAAATAACCCTCCCCAAAGGGTCACAGCCCGGGTTGGTCAAATAACCAGGTCTTCAACTCGGGCGGAAGGTGCGGAGGTCAGGGGCCAGGCGGAGCTCAAAGGCAGTTGATTCCAGAGGTCAGGGGCAGCAACAGAAAAGGCTCGTCGTCGAGGAACCGCCAGCCGGCATTGGCCGCCGACGAACCCCGAGGAGTCCTTGCCTATGAGCTCGAACAGGCGATCGGTGTTTGACATCGGAAGAAGGCTCCCTTAAATATTGAGGACCCATGTCGTGAAGGACTTTGTATGTTAACACTAAAACCTTGAATCTCACCGGAGCGCAACCGGCAACCAATGCAGGCCGCACAGGAGGGGGTCACATGGGAGAACGGTAACTCCCATCACCACCAGCGCCGCCGCATTTTGCACCAGCTGCAATCTCGGATGGTATGCAAGGGCAGTCCCAAATAGAAGCGTTGCAGTAGTCAAGCCTGGAGGTAACAAGGGCATGAGTGATCGTGCGCAGGGCGTCCCGATCCAGAAAAGGGCGAGTTGACGAACAAGCGGAGCTGGGCAAAGGCCCCCTGGCACGGCCCCCACCTGCTCCTCCAGCGGGCCGTACATCCAGGAGGACCCCCAGATTCCGCCCTATCCACAGGGGGCAGCACCTCTCCCTATGGCCAAAGATGGATAATCTTAACTGGGTCGGGATGCCGGTATGCACAGCCACTCAGTCTTGGCGGGTTGAGTCGAAGCATGTTTCCGCTCATCCAGTTCCGTACCGCATCCAGACACGGGTCATCAGGAGAGGGCATCACTGATCTGGCCTGGGGTGGAAATGTACAGCTGAGTATCATCAGCGTACTGATGGAATTTCACCCCAAACCACGGATGATCTCACCCAGCGGCTTCATGTAGATGTTAAACAAAAGGGAAAGGACCGACCCCTGAGGGACCCCACAAGTGAGGGCCCTAGGGATGACCTGACCCCTGCCAACACCGATTGCGACCGCCCGAGAGGTAGGAGGAGAACCACCCAAGAACGGTGCCCCCACTCCCAACCCCCAAAGGCGCGCAAAGGATACCATGGTCGATGGTATCGAAAGCCGCTGAGAGGTCTAATAGGACCAGGACAGAGGAAAACCCTATCCCAGCCCTCCAGAGATCATCCATCAGCGACCAATGCCGTCTCCGTGCTATACCCAGGTCGGAAGCCCGATTGATACGGATCTAGGTAGTCCGCTTCATCCAGGAAAAGCGGAACCTGTTGAGCCACCACACTCTCAACAACCTTCGCCAGAAAACGAAGGTTGGAGACTGGATGAAAGTTGTCTAACACAGTCGGGTCCAGGGCAGGCTTCTTCAGGAGGGCCTCACCACCGCCTCTTTCAAGGCGGCGGAAAGACACCCTCCCTTAAGAAGCGTTGATAAGTGCCCGGAGCCAACCGCAGGTGGCCTCCCTGGAGGCATAAGCCAGCCAGGAGGGACACGGGTCCAATAAACATGTGGTGGAACTCATACGCATAATCCTGTCCACTTCATCCTCGGAAACCGGGTCGAACTCATCCCAAATAACCAGACTCCTGCACCCCTTCCTCAGACCACTGCAAATCGGAGGACAACCCGTCACGAATACGAGCAATCTTATCCAACAGATATTGAACAAATTCCTCGGCCCTACCCCCAACGGGTCCGGCCCCCCTCTGGCTGAAGGAGGAACGAGTAACCCAAACAGGGCGGCCGGGCGATTTTCGGCGGACGCTATGAGGGTGGAGAGATAAGATCTTCTCGCCTCTCTCATAGCTACCAGGTAAGTCCTAATAAAGGCTCTCAGCTGGGCTCGGTCGGATTGGGAACGGGTAAACCTCCACCTGCTCTCTAAACCCAGTTGTCCAGAGATACATAAGATTTTAGTTTTAGTAGTAGTTTGTCATGTACCACTGAATCAAAGGCTTTACAAAAGTCTATGTAGATTGCGTCTATTGCTTTGTCCTGATCGAGTTGTGTAGTTCATATGTTTTTGCAGTGTAAGAGTTGCAGATTACAGGATTGTTTTTTTCTGAAACCAAATTGTTTATTAGAGAGTAGGTTGTTTGTCTCTAAATGGAGGATAGTGGATTGGTTAATAATTGATTCCATGACTTTACAGGTGAAAGTTGTATTGTTGTAAACAGAAACAGATGCAGTATGGCCTCCCTAATTAGCAGTGCAACCACTTCTCATGACCTTGATGCTATCCTTCTGTTGATTCATCCTCAGATTGCATTGGCAGCTGCAGACACTGTTAGCTCATACTTAAGGGATAATCAACTAGGTACTCTAGGTCCCTCTCACAGTTACTACTACTACTAATATTACTACTATTACTACTACTATCACCTCTACTATACCTGTGCATTTGACTTTTCCTGCCTAGGTGCAAAACCTTACTTTTCTCACCATTGATCTGCATCTTATTAGGGTCCAAATCTCAAATATGTCAAAATCCTTTTGTATCTTGAGTCTAAATTCTAAAGTATTGCCAATTCCCCCGGCTTGATGTCATCTGCAAATGTAATGAATTCTGCTTCTATACTCTCATCTGAACCATTTATGAAGATGTTGACCTAAGGCCTAAGGTAGAGCATTGATGCTCCCCATTGCATGCTCTCCTCATATAGTTCCATTGGGAACTTGACATTGAATGCGGTTGGCCAGTCAGTTGCACAGCCATCTGGTGGTGATGCTGTCTTTCCCACATAGTACAAGGCTGTGGTTTACTTTGTCAAATGCCTTACTGAAGTCGAAGTAAACTAAATGTGTCCACATCATTTCTCCAATTTAGTTCAATCACTTTGTCAATGAAGTTAATAAGGTTTGTCTGGCATGATCTGATTTAGCAAACCCATGTTGGTTCTAGTAATCATTTTGCTTGTTTCTAGGTGTTTGCAGATCTATTGCTTGATAATCTTTTCCAGGATCTTCCCAGGTATTAATCTCAGGTTGATTGATCAGTAATTTCGTGGATCCATTGTTCCCCTTTTTGAAGATTGGAACCACATCAGCTGTTTTCCAGTCCTTTGGCAGTTTCACTAAGCTCCAGGAGCTCTAAGACTTCCTTTAGTAGCTGCAAGATCACATCTGCCAGCTCCTTTGGTATCCTGAGTTGCAATCCATCTGGTCCCGGTAATTTGAACTCATCCAGATTGGATAGATACTCTTACTATTTTCTTTCCTATTTTGATCTGCATTCCTATTCTGTCTTCTTCGGTACTGCTTTTGATAGGTTGGACTATTATAGATTGGACCTCTGGGTGTGTTTTTTACTATGCTAATGATATACTTTGCTTACCTCTAGACCCCTGCTTAGACATCTTTATCCACAGCATAAGCTAAATACCATATCTTTCCTTTATTCCAATAATGGGTTCACTTGCAACATATCTTAGCCAAGTGTCAAAGACACAACCTACCAAAAATCTACGGGGTGTTTGTGGTCAGCCCCTCTAGTTCTTGCCAACAGGTGTTAAAAATATGTTACTTCTAGCAGGCAAAGGTACAAATAAACTAACAGCTCTAACTAAAGTTAATTAATAGCTTACAAAAGTCTCTAATTATTTATTAATAAGCTAATAAATCACAATATCCTCAAACTGGAAGTGTTTCACAGCTACAAGTAAGAAGCGGGCAAATTTTCCATTTGATCTATACTCTGCTACAGAGAATGATAAAGATGGCCTTGAAAATAATATTCAGAAACAGTTATAGAAACAACAAGTGCAGAAGCTTTCTATAAAGCCCAGGAAAGGAGTTAGTTATTAGGAAAAGGCTCAGACTGACTCCCCCTAACTTAGGTGGGTGTAAGAAGGAATGAAAGCTCATCAGCTGAAATTTCCTGTCCTTCAGAATGTTATTGTTTTGGAGTCCTGTTCATATCATCAAGCCTGTTGCCATCTAATGGCCAGTCAGAAGCCAATGAATTTGTTAGAATTCAGAGATGATACAGTCACATCAGAATGAAATGCCAAAAAGGATTTTATGGATTTAAAAATAGTAGAAGGGAAATGACTGTAACTAGTGGTGCATTTTATTCTATTCTGTGTCAAATAAGTTTTTGAATGAATGTGGTTTGGAAAGCCCTATACCAATTTCTAAGATCTAGCTTAATTTTAATTGTTTATAAATAATTATAAAATTTCATACTGTCCAAAAAAAACCCCAAACCCTTGTACCTGTTTGTGATTTTCCCATACACATTAGGGTAGCAGAAATCCATTTGGCTGAACCTGTCTCTGATTCTGAGCATTAAGGCATATCAGGCTACCTTCAGAGCAACTTGAGGAAGACCAGACTCCTTCTGGATCTTGGATTGGACTGTGAATTCGAGTGTTTACTGCATACCTCTGTTTCTTTACAAAATATATTACAAATAGTTTGGTGGGGGGAAAAGCCCACATTATTTTTTTAATTTTTAAAAAGAATTCAGCATATCTTTATGCTAAAAATATTAATTACAATTATCTATTTTTGTTGTGTTAAGATGGCCTGCTGACTGATAATTCAGATTAATGAAATGTTTATGTCAGGTTTCCAAGTGATGGAATCCATTTAAAAAGAAAAGAGCAAAATCCATCTTCCAAAACTATTTCTTTTATTTAGGAAAGCATCAAATTGGCAAAGTCTGTTGTAATTCTGGATCTGACACAACCGGGAATTACACCACATCATATTGGAAATTAGAAACACCCCCCAAGAGTCACATTCCTCAACTGAAGTAAATCAATGTTGCCTGGTGTCACCAATCTCCACCTCCAGGTCTCAGCAGGATCAGCTTTTGTTCCCACGGAAAGGAGAACCACCTAGCCTAAGTCTCCCTATCTCTACTCCTCCCACCTTAGAAATGTGGAATATGGCAATCCTGAAACCCTTCCTCCCATAACTGGCAAAGAGAAAGAAAGACAAGGAATATATAATAAGGCTAAATAAAATGGTTACGCATATGTCAGCGTGGGCTTGACAGTTTACAGATAAAATGTATATAGGAAAAATGTACATTCCTCTCTCTAGATGTATTTTTAAAAATTTGTTTATGTTGCATTATAATATTTTTTCTGCCTTAAAGATAGTCTATAGTCTTGTTTATAAATGTTATCATTTACCCAGTTGGTAAAATTTGGTTTTTACAAAGTAGACTTTTAGGTTCAGATCCATTGTCGACAGCAAATACAGTTTCATGTGATCATATTGAGAAGAATGATAAATGATTTCTGATATTCATCTTCTGGTTCAAAGAATGGTCCTGTTGTTCCTTTATTTATTTCTGTAAAATACAATGTGAATAATGAAGAAATAAATTTGCATCTCTGCATTCTATATGTCTTTTTTAAACTGGTAAGTCTTGATCTGCAACAAAATGCAGCCTCTGATAACTTTAGGATATTGAATTGATTCCGTACATGAACAAGCAGCCTCTCAATTTGCTAAACCAATTGCTTAAAATTACTCAAGTGACTCAAAAATTGTAAACCATTTTATCACTGAGCAATTCCTTCTTTTTTTAAAGATGACTTTTGACACAATGAGATGTAACAAACTTTAAACTTTGTTGTACGCCACCTCGAGTTCCCCGTTGGGGGAAGTGAGGCGGGATATAAATTTAATAAATAAATAAATAAATAAATAAATAAATAATAAATTAATAGGCATTCTTGATATTTTGGGATATAAACTCCAGCAATTAGAATGAACCAAAAACACCAACATTTGAAAAATAGTAGGGAATTAGACATTACCAAACTTTAATTCATCCTCACAGGGGATACACTTGATAAAAGATGGGATACAAATGCAGCGAATAAACAAACTCCCATTATTCTCAGACAATACAATAGAAGATACTGGGAACTGTAGTCCAACAATACCAAGAAAGCTGCCATTTTGTCATTGATTAGAAAGAAGCTCCAGTACATAAATATTCCTCTGTACTGGGACTAAAATGAGTGGAAACTCTACTTTAAATGAGTGGCTTATGTTCATTGATTTCACTGGCCTCCATGCAACAAATTTAGTTTCCTCAAAATGAATGGTTCCAAATAAATGCTCATACATTTTACTTTATTTATTCCATTTGCATGGATATTGAAATATTCTCCTCCCCTTTCAACTTGCATATGTATGTTTACATACCTATTTATAAATATCTGTCAGAAGCTACAGGACCAGAACAAAAAATAAAATTAGGTAAATTAGTAACCACTGATAATCATTCATTACATGCAGTGGTGGGATTCAATATTTTTTACTACTGGTTCTGTGGGGGTGGCTTGGTGGGCGTAGCAGGGGAAGGATACTGCAAAATCCCATCCCCTTCCCATCCCACTAACCTGCTTTCCAGCTCCATTCTCCTGTGCAGGTCAACAAAAGAAAACCCAGCCAATCAGCTGGAACTTGGGAGGCAGAGAATAGATGGGGGTGGGGCCAGCCAGAGGTGGTATTTGCTGGTTCTCCGAACTACTCAAAATTTCCGCTACCGGTTCTCCCGAATTGGTCAGAACCTGCTGAATACCACCTCTGATTACATGTAAAATAAGGTATCCCATGAAATATTTCCAAGCTTACAATGAATGTAAAAATAGATTGAACAAGACCCTCTGAAATGAATTGGACGAGATAGATTATCCATCACTAAATGAAATTCTACTGACTTCAAGAGACTGCTAGATCCAACCTAAGAATTACTTGCTTTCTACTGAAAATTTTAGAGTGCATGCTAATTGAATCTGTTTCATTGAGGACAATGAAATCAATAAAACTAGCCCACTGAGGTTAAATTAGAGTTTACATTCATTTCAGGCCTAGGACACAGGGATCTCCTGTTCTTTATCTTGGAATCTGCCAGGATTCAGCAACAGACCAGAAGAGAGGAAATGATGAGCGACGTTTGTTCCATGCCTCATTGTTTTTAAGTAACATCTCCTCTCATAGTGCTTCTCTCCCATTGCTCTGAACAGAAATAATTTTATTTACGTCACAGGAATCTTAAGCAGTGTTCTGATTTAGAAGAATTGCCAAAGACCTAGTTGCCTTAGAATCCATTACATTCACAACTTTAGCTGCCAGACTTTGGCCTTTTAAATATTGCAACTGCCTTTTTTCAATGATTAGATATAGATGTATACAGTAAATATATAGACAGGGAAAGATATATTGGTGAATTATAGTATTTTTCTGAAAATATACATACAGGAATGCAAACTGGAAAGTCAAATTTCCCATCCACACAATTAATTCTGAATGATCTGGAATTTGGATGTGGTTTATAGCCTCGTAAACATACAAATTCTACTGTATTTCCATCCTCAGAATATATTTTATTCCCGTTGCTCCACCTCAGCCTTATATTGTGTTCTCTCATGTCTTCTTCATTTGCTGTACAAGCAACTGCAAAAGGACACAGATCAGATGACATATAGAAAGTTTTACACTGAGGAATTCATTTGATAAAGTAATTAAAGTTTAGGTTTGAAATTATATGTTGCAATAGGTTAAAATGATTAATGATCTGTGTAAATGGATTCCCCCCCTTTTTTTTCTTTTGTCTCTCATGGACTAATTATTGGTCATAATAATTAGGTTTAAGCAAGACAATGTTACATGTGTAAAAGGAAGAAGAAAAATATTTTAGTCCCCTTCTTCCAAATTTCCTCATACTGAATGTCTGAATTAGGAGAAGACCAAGTTCAGGCAACTTCTCTTAAAATTCCACTATATTTCCATCCTCGCATATATTTTATCCCTGTTGTACCACTTCAGCCTTATATTGTGTTCTCTCATATCTTCTTCACTTGCTGTACAAGCAACTGTAAAAAGACACAAATCAGATGAAACAAAGAAAGTTTGATACTGAAGAATTCCTTTCATAAAGAGATTATGTCAGCTCTGGATTGCTAGACGGTCCAGGGCTGCTGTTCAGGCGGGGAAGGAGCTGCCAGCTCGAATGCACATTTATTGCTGCCAATGGCCACCCCAGGTACATGCCTGCCTATTGTGTGGATGGCACATTGCAGGGATCTTGCTGCATCCTTGGAACCATTGGACGGCCAGTGGAGGCCTGGACTTTGACACAGCTGATTCACACAGAACAGCTGACTGTTGGATTATGAGCAGGCACAGGGAGCTGGGCATGGTGGCCCGGGTTGGGCAGCTGGGGTATTACCGGACTGCGGTGACCCTATTGGCAGCAAGCAATAGGTGAGAGGGGAAGTGGGTGGGACCACAGGTTGGGATGACAGATTAATGTTTAGGTTGTAAATTCTATGTTGCAATGGGGTAAAATGATTAGTGATCTGTGTAAATGGATTTTTCTCTCTCTTTGCCCCCCTTTTATTTTGTCTCTCAGCTGTTATCAGTCATGAACTAAATACCTAACATACACAAACTGCTTTTAAGCAAGACGCTATTGTATTTGCAAAAGGCAGAAGGAAAATGTTTTAGTCTCCTTCTTCCAGATTTTATCATATTAAAGATCTGCATTACACAAGTTCAGCTAACCTTTCTTAAAATGTCAGTTTATATCTTCTCCTTCAACATGGGCTAATCCAGGGCCATCTTAACAGCATTATGGACCCCAGGAAAAGCAGCGAACTGGTGCCCCTACATCAAGTACTCTTAGGAATAAAAATGTAAATGATCAATAAAATTAAACATATATTAGCATGTTTGTATTAATAAAAAATGCAGTAAAATGTAATAAGTACGTTGCTGTATTTATATGATACAAGGTGTTTTGAAAGGTTAATATACACAGATTAGTATGGGGCCCCTATGCTCATGCAAGTGCCCATCAGGCCAATGTGTTAAGACAGCCCTGGACTGATCAGAGTAGATGTGACTGAGTCAACAGAGAAGAAAGTTTACCATCTATACTTAAAATGCCTATTTAAGAAATATCAATTTTAGCTCCCTAGAGATTCAAGTACTAGAAACATTTAAAAAAGCATGGGGGTTGTTGGTAAGCTGGATGTTTTATAATTTCTCTTTGCGGAATGATGATGATGATGATGATGATGATGATGATAGTGCACTGTGTTGTCAGCTGTGAAAAAATGTTTCTCAACTAAGAAAAAAAAAGCTGTAGATTGCAGAATATCACAGGATGATTTCACAAAATGAGGACAACATTTGTAAATGGCAGAAGATCATGTACAGTTTTCCATTATAAGGCAGTTTCTGTCTGAGAGAGTTACTTTATCTTGGTTCATAATACTATAGTTTCTAATTCCAGTACAAGGCAGTAAAACACCTTCTGACATCAGCATTGTGACACAGCACCTCTAGTATCATAAAATTGATTTCTTCCATATATAATTTTTGCTTATAAAGGACAAATCTATAAAGAATTATATATATGAATTATACCTCTACATGTTGGTGTTTGTGACCAACGGCCATTTTGACAAGTTACTCTTGCAGATCCTTCCATTATGTAGAGATTTTGGCACTGATAAGTTACACTTTCAGACTGGACATAGGTTGCCTTGGGTGTGTCAACAATGTCTCCATTGTCTACAGCGGGTGGACATCCACATCCTCCCTCAATATCTATATTAGATAAATAATCGATCAACAATTCTGATGATTGGAAACACACATTTGCAGGTTTTAAGCATATTCATAAGGAACTACATTGCAAAATGCTAAAACTAATTCTTATTTTTTTAAAAGCAACAATGTCATAGGCAGAAAATGATTACTACATTGCTTGTTATTGTCTTTCAATTTTAGAAGGTACACCGCCTAGTAAATGATTTGAATGAATCTTAAATGATACAACGAGGAGTAATATCATGCCAAGCAAATTTTATTTCATTCTTTGACAAAGTGACACAGTGAAATGCCATGGATGTAGTATCTGTGGATTTCAGCAAAGTAAATCACAATCTACTTTTTGGTAAACTAGAAAAATGTTAGATAGACCGCATTACCAGTATTTTCAACTGGCTGATAAAACACACTCAACATGTAGTCCTTAATGGAACCACATCACTGGTGGGATTCAGCCGGTTCTCACTCATTCAACCAAGCCCCTTGTTAATTTTTTGTGCAATTTGGCAAACTGGCTAATCCCACCACTGGCTGGCTCCGCCCCATCCCATCCCTCCCCTCCCTATCTTGCCTTGTCTACCTTGGGTCTCTTGCCTAGAGTCATGCCAGTAGCCCAGCTGCTCTTCATTCCTCACCCGCTTGCCTTCCTTCACCACTCGCCTGGACCGCATGGCAGCTGGGCCCGGCTGCTGTCACTTCCTCCCGTCACTCTTCTTCCCTGGTCAGGTAGCCTCTCTTCTCCTTTCCTACCTCCCTGGGAGAACTGCGTGATGCTGTGAAATGTGATGCCCTCCTGGATGGCTACCTCACTTGCACGCATGGCCTCGCGCTCTTCTGGCATAGAGAAGCAATTGAAGCAGCTCCATGGTGACCTCTAAGAGCTGCAGTGGGAGTGGCTACCAGCCAGAGAGCAGCTCGGAGACCAAGAGCCTGCAGACTCAACAGGCTGGCGGCCAGTGGTGGAAAGGCGCTGGCAACTTATTGATGACCTATCTAGTCCAAGTGACCCTGATAGCCAGGTGAGCAAGTGCTGGTGCACTGTTGCCGGGTGGGTGGCTCGAGTTTGGGGTGCGGAAGGAGGCCGCTTCTTCTCAGGGAAACCTGGAGGCCCTCTGCCTCCCCTGGCAGGGTAAGAAGAGTGGGAGGCCAGGCAGCCTCTCTCTCCATCTCCTACCTCCCTGGGAGAGCCGCATGATGCCATGGAAAGTGAGGCCCTCCTAGATGGCCACCTCACTCACATGCCTGGCCTCACATACTTTTGGCACAGGGAAGCAGTTGAACTGCCATGGTGACCTCCAGGAACTGCAGTGGGAGTGGCTGTTGGCTGGGAGCCCTCCTTGCACTGAAATCCAAGCCTAAGTGATGGGGAGAGAACTGCAGTTTTGCAGGCCCCGATGTCTCTTCTCCACCACCAGTGGGGACCTTCTGCCACCTCCCACTGCTTTCTGCATTTAACTTTTAGCCACCCAGACGAGGGCAGCCCACTGCATCCAGGCCTGGCTGCACCCCCCATGCAGCGATCCCAGACCCAGCCACCACCGCCACCTCACAAGCCAGATTTACAAAGAAAGAGCTGGGAACTTCAAGCCAGGTACATGCCACAGCCCCAGCCTCTCCCACTTCCGCTAGCAGCTCTGGGTTGGGTAGCAGTTTGGCTTTCTCAGCTGGCCATGACCCATGATTCCCCACTTGCCCTTCCCTTCCTCCCCTGGCTAGCTGCCTTCTGAGTAGCTTTGGCTGTGAAGGGAGACGGGAAAAGCTCAGCCAAGTCATCTCCTCCTTTCAGCCTTAAACATACACACAGAGAAAACACACACCTCATGGCACCAGAAGGACTCACCTGCATGCCACTCCTCATGAAATTTGACCTCTTAGCACTCTGGGATGGGAGATCGCAGATGGTGAGACAGACATACCCATCAGCACTGCCCTCAGTGGTGACCCAGCCCTTCTTTGGCACCACAGAGCTCACCTTTGGACTCAGCAGGGTGACTTCTCTGCATTGGCGCTTTCCCATCTCAGAGTGCCAAGAGGTCAAATTTTGTGATGTGCTGTGGGCCGGCTGGCAGATGGGTGATGTGCCTCCATCATGCTGTTACCTTGCAGAGACATGAGAGGTGTTAGGTATGTAGGTTTGAATGTTATTGGTTTATTTGAACTGTTCTTGTAAAATGTTAAATGGTATTGGTTTAAATAGTGCGGGAAGAAACCCTGCACTCCCATTGGCTGGCAACTACGGCTGCTGGCTATAAGAAGCAGCCGTAGCCCAGCCAACTGGGGTCCATTCGAGCTGTAGTCACTGAATAAACTCTTATCTGAAGCTCCCCACGTTTGACTCTTCATGCAAACTTAACACTGGCAACGAAGGTGGGATCTCCCTGAAGAAGAGACAACACGGAAGGCGAACAGAAGAGCGAGATGGCTGCGCTGAACACCCCCCCAGCCCCGTTTGATCCGGCGGCGGAAGACTGGGAATCGTATGCGGATCGCTTCCAGATGTACCTGGAAGGAAACGACCTCGCCGATATTCCCGAGAGACGGAAGAGGGCGGTATTTCTCACGCACTGTGGTCCGGCAGTCTTCAAGATGGCGTTGGCGGGAGCTGCAGAACTGAAGGTAATGGAATGGCCTGATTTGGAAAAGCTTTTAAGAGCCCATTACGCCCCACAACTATCGTGCCTCATTAAGAGACACGAGTTTTACCTTCGGGATCAAGGGGAAAGCGAGAATGTTAATGACCTCGTGGCAAGTTTAAGGGACATTGGGGGTGCTTGTGACTTTACCAACTTAGAAGAGGCCATGCGTGATCAGTTTGTTTTAGGCCTCAAAGATAAGGTCTTACAAAGCAAACTGTTAATGAAACCTAAGATCACGTTTAAGGAGGCCACTGAAGAATCTGTTTCAGCGGAAGCCACCAAGTCCTCAGCAGCGGCCATGAAAAAGATTAACAAGGCCTCAAGCCAGGCCTCAAGCCATTCTGATGGGGAAAAATCCACAACAACCCATTGCAAACAAATAGACTCTGATTCAGATTGCAGTGAGGCAGAGGAAGGGATTTTTAGACTCAGAATGGAGAAGAAAAGGAAAGACCCTGGGAGAAAGAGGCAAGAATTTTATTGCAGAGGCTGTGGGGGGCATCCCGCACTGAATGCAAGTTCTTAGACACCATCTGCCTACGTTGTGAAAAGGGTCACCTAGCCAGCGTCTGCAAATCATCCAGAACTCCACCTAGTAGGAAGAAGTTTCCTGAAAAGGGTTTTAAGCCCAACAACTTCATTGAAAAGATGGGGTGCAATTCAGAAGCAAATGGGAAGAATGAAACTCACCAAACAATCACCATTGGTCATTCTTCACCCTTGAGAAGCAGAAAAGTACACGTGAAGGTGTTCATTGAAGGAAGGCCTTGCCAAATGGAAGTGGACTCAGGCTCTTATTTATCTATGGTGTCATGGGACACTATTCACAGGCTACTTCCCAACATTCAGAAGAAACATTTCCAGAAGCAAGCACTGACTCTTAAAGACTACCAAGGGAACAAGATTCCAGTAGTTGGAGCAAGAGATTTCAACGTGCAGTTTAAAGGCCACACCAAACGTGGCCATCGTGGACAAGGATCGCCCAAGCTTGCTGGGACTTGAGTGGTTCAATCCACTAGGCATCGAGGTGACTGGCATCAATCACATGAGCAACTCTGAATGGGAGGAGGCCTTGAAGTCTGAGTTTCCAGAGGTCTTCAGCGAAGGACTGGGCAAGTATATGGGGACCCCTATCACTTTCAACCTAGATCCCAAGGTGCCCCCAATTCGTTTAAAGCCCAGGAGGGTTCCATTTGCTTTAAAGGAAAAATTGATGCACAATTAGACAAGTTAATAGCTCAAGGGGTTTTAGAGCCCACTGACCACTCCAGATGGGAGACACCCATAGTCACACCAGTCAAGGCTGATGGGTCAGTAAGAATTTGTGGAGACTATAAGGGGACACTGAACCATGCGCTGCAGCAGAGCGCATATCCAGTTCCAGTGATGCATCATCTGTTACATTCACTTGGCAGGGGTACAGTTTTTGCCAAATTGGACTTGGCCCAGGCATATCAACAACTAACAGTTGATGATGCCACTGCAGAGGCCCAAACCATTGTGACTCATAGAGGTGCCTTCAAATGTAAAAGGTTACAATTTGGAGTAAGCGTGGCACCAGGCATTTTTCAAAGTCTTATGGAAAGAATGCTTCAAGGACTGCCAGGGGTAGTGCCTTACTTTGATGATGTGTTAATCTCTGCTGAAAATGACACTCAGCTTCAAGAAAGACTCAGAGAAGTCCTTACCAGATTCAGAAAAGCGGGGTTAAAAGTCAAGGAAGAAAAATGCACACTTAAAACAGACAGGGTTGAGTTCTCGGGCTATATGATTGACAAGCATGGTATCCACCCCACAGATGCCAAGGTTAAAGCAATCAAAGAAGCCCCTAAACCTAAATGTAAAACAGATTTGCAAGCCTTCCTTGGACTCATTAACTTTTATCACATGTTTCTACCTCAAAAGGCAACCATTGCTGAACCTTTGCACAGATTGCTTGATAAGAAGGCTGTTTGGATCTGGGGGAGGAAGGAACAATCAGCATTTAACAGTATTAAGAGACTAATCACATCTGATGCTGTATTGATACAGTTCTCTGAGAATTTGCCTATTGTACTGACTTGTGATGCATCCCCTTTTGGAGTGGGGGGGCGGTTTTGAGCCACAGGCTTCCCAGTGGAAGGGAAGCCCCTATTGCATTTTACTCTCATACTTTGACCAAAGCAGAGAGGAATTATAGCCAACTGGACAAAGAGGCATTGGCAGTTGTTGCAGCTGTCAAGAAATTTCATGAATATCTGTATGGCAGGACATTTACCATTGTTACAGATCACAAACCTTTGTTAGGCATTGTGGCAGGAGACAAACCTACACCTACTATCCTGTCACCAAGAATGCTGAGGTGGACTGAATTTCTTGCAGCTTATTCATACAAACTGATTCACCGGCTGGGCAAGGACATTGGACATGCTGATGCACTGAGTCATTGCCCACTGCCTTGCTACAAGGAGGACTTTGAACCTGAAACACACACCTTTTTCCTAGAAACTGTTGCTAAGCTTCCAGTTCATGCTGCTGAAATTGCCAGAGAGACTGCCAAAGACACTGTGTTGGCTCCTGTTATAGGTTGGACTAAGAAAGGTTGGCCTCTCCAAGATCTACCTCACCTTGCCCAACCTTTTAAGTCCGGACAAACTGAATTATCTGTATTAAGAGGATGTATTTTGTGGGGTAACAGGGTGGTTATTCCTGCAAAACTGCAAAGGGAGGTTTTGGAAATGCTACACGAGGGTCATCCTGGGATTGCAAGGATGAAGGGATTGGCCAGGAGTTATGTATGGTGGCCAGGTATTGACAAAATGGTTGAAAACTGGGTTGCATCTTGTCCCAATTGCCAGGTAGTCAGGCCTGCCCCACCTCACGCCCCCCCACAGGAATGGGAATGTCCTAGGGGCCCGTGGTCTGGGATCCACATTGATTTCGCAGGTCCTACTAGAGGGCACACTTTTCTGGTTATAGTAGATGCATATTCCAAATGGCTCGAGGTATTTCCCATGACATCCACCACAACTGATGCTGTCATCAAGCAGCTCAGAAAACTGTTTGTAACCCATGGGTTACCTGATGTTCTTGTCTCTGACAATGGCCCTCAATTTACATCTAACATTTTGAATCCTTTCTAGCACAACAGGGTATCAGACATGCCCTCACTGCCCCTGGGCACCCTTGCTAATGGCGGGCTGACGCATGGTACACTTTACCAAAGAGAAGCTCCAGCAACTGGGTCCTGGGGACATCACTGAGAAGCTTGAAAAACTTCTTAGTGTTCAGCACATCACTCCTAGCCCATCTACTAACTTATCCCCAGCAGAGTTGTTGATGGGTAGGAAACTTAGGTCTTCCCTTGACCGCCTTCATCCCACTTACGCACCCAACGTACCACTGGATTCCACTTCCAAAGTTCGTACATTCAGTGTGGGTGTATGCTAAGAACCTTATAGGTGAGACTTTGTGGATTCCTGCTGCAATATCTCAAATCACTGGCCCTCATTCTTACAGGGTACAAACAGAGGATGGACTCCTCTAGAGCAGGCACATTGATCAACTCAGATCCAGGTTCCCTCAGGAACATCGCCCCTGTCTCTCTCTGGTTCCCTCACCTGTTGTCACTTCTAGGGGGGAAGGGGAGGAACAGGAGGAAAATCAGCAAGCAAGAATCAACCCCATGTGTAATGAGCCATTATGACAGGAACCATCCCGAACCCTGTCACGATGCCAAGATCCATCCTTAGAAGTGGAAGATTGCACATCACTACCTGATTTGGGTGCTGACATTGGAATGGAGATGGGTTGGGAGGAGAGACCAGATTCTAACAGTCTAACAGGGTCTCCTTTCACAGGAAGTCCCGACAGGGAAATGTCAGCAGACACATTTCCTCTCTCACTGGGTGAGAACGTTAAAACTTCTGAACCACGAAGGTCTCAACGCACGTAAGAGCCCCACCTATTTAAAAGAATACATTAGATAGGTTGGGGTTTGGTATGGACTGAACCTAGTGGGGAGGGGTGTTATGTATGTAGGTTTGAATGTTATTGGTTTATTTGAACTGTTCTTGTAAAATGTTAAATGGTATTGGTTTAAATAGTGCGGGAAGAAACCCTGCACTCCCATTGGCTGGCAACTACGGCTGCTGGCTATAAGAAGCAGCTGTAGCCCAGCCAACTGGGGTCCATTCGAGCTGTAGTCACTGAATAAACTCTTATCTGAAGCTCCCCGCGTTTGACTCTTCATGCAAACTTAACAAGAGGTAAATCAGTTGTCTGGTGGACTACACAGAGCTGTCAATATCCATGGAAAAACTGTGGTGCCAGAGGAAGATTGCCTCTTTTCAAAGCCATGAATACATGGGCTCAGAAAGAGCTAAGAGCAGCTGTATATGAAGTACAAGACTTCAAAAAATCCATAGGTAGATTGAGTGGGGAAATTTCTGGGTCTGATTAGGTAGATTCAGGATTTCCTTTCTTTTAGAAACATTGGATATCTTCCTTTTTTCCTTAATTATATAAAATAAAGCATACTGCCTCATAAGCTATATGCATTCTATATTTTAGTAACCTGATCTGAGTCTGCTCTGTGGATGCCTTTCAGAATATGTGGACCTTGAGCTCCTGGTTCTTACCTCTGTTTTTAATGTCCTCTATTCTGCCAAAAACCCTGAGTTACAGCACCAGGTTATTATTTATTTATTTATTTGTTTGTTTGTTTGTTTGTTTGGTCTTATATGCCACCCTATCTCCTGAAGGACTCAGGGTGGCTCACATAAAAAACACCCAAAACAAAAATTAAAAGAATTAAAAAATAATTAAACTAATTAGACAAAATAAATATTTAAAACCCAAACCACAAAACATTTAAAACGAAAGCCCCCGCCCGCCCTCAGTCCAGGCTGGTTTGTTTGAATAACCAAGTCTTTAGGTCGCGGCAAAAGGAGCGGAGGTCAGGGGCCAATTGTAGCTCCAGGGGAAGCTAGTTCCACAAAGAGGGTGCCCCCACAGAGAAGGCCCTCCCCCTTGGGACCACCAGCTGACATTGTTTGGCTGACGGTACCCCAAGGAGGCCCTGTCTGTGAGCACACACCAGGAGATGCTGGCAGGAGACGTTCCCACAAGTACCCCGGCCCTAAGCCATGTAGGGCTTTATAGGTAAGTACCAACACCTTGAATCTCACATGGAGGATTTTAATTTTATTAGAATGCTGTTAGCACCCAGATTTATTTCTATGCAAGATCTCTAGGGTTTCCTGAAATTGCTATGGAAGAATAAATGAGGAAAAATAAATTGTAGCTGAATCCAGAGAAGATGGAAGTGCCCAAGGGCAATTTTGAAAAGTTCACCAGAGCATTCTATTCTAGATGAGGTTACATTGCCCCTTCCCCATCTCAAAGAAACATACAGTTTGAATTCCTAAAATTATAAAAAATATATTAGTGTGATGAGTATGTCAACCCAAAAGCTGTCCAGACCAAGGCCATTTTGAGGCTTCAGTGCTGACATTGGAGCTGAGGGTTAGGGAGGGGGGATAGAGATAGCTGGGGTACTGTAGCCAAAATAAAATACTTTCTCTTGGGAACCAAGGACATTCCCGCAGGTGTCCAGATGGAGTGGGGGCTGAGCAACTGGACTGTATCCTGATTGAACCATGTGACTGATTGTTTTGGAAAAGTGCTAAACTTTTACTTTTACTTAGGTGAAAACAGTGGGAACCATTCAGAGTCAGTTTTCACCAGCTTGTGCCAATATGATAATTCCTAAGAAATTGTTCTTTGAAGAATCTTACCTGCCTTGGAGTTCTCTTTGCTATGTGTATGTTACTTGGAACCCTGACAGTATAATGATACATAGCAGTAATAAAATATGTTGCATCATCTGTATGAGTGGAAGAGCAGTTCATGTACGTGAGTGGACTGCTACATTACAGCTTCACAGGTAAGATTCAGATTTTACCATATTTTAAGAGTTCTATAATTTGTAAAAGAGGCTCTCTGCAATTTAAAGCACATCATTCCCGCTTTAAAAATAGTAACAAAATATTTTTGTCCAAATCAAAAAGATTTTGACTGTAAATGTTCAACAGACATAAGAAATAGATGACAAAGTTTAATACATAAAATGATGTACACATTGTCATACTTCTAGGCAAATACATACTTTTACCCAGTCATAGCATAATAACACAGTTGTTAAGTGAATATGTCAGAAGGTTGCAAAAGTTGATCACATGATCCCAGGACACTGCAACTGTCATAAATATGAACCAATAAGATGATGAGATGACTTTGGGATACAGCAACAATTATAAATATGAACCAGTTGCCAAGCATCTTAATTTTGATCACATGATTGTGGGGATGCCGCAAAGGTCATAACTGTGAAAAACGGACATGAGCCAATTTTTTTCACTGTTGTAACTTTGAAGGGTCACTAAATGAACTGTCAGAAGTTGAGGACAACCTGTATACTGATAGCAATCACAGCCATTGCATATCTTCTGAAGATTTTTGTGATCTAGAATATAGGGGCATTTTTCTTCTGTTCTATTTTTGTCCTCTCAACTCTGAAATACTAATAAAATCACTTGTTAAAGAGAAATAACTAATATTTGTCAGTGATGTTTCATTAGAATGAAGTATGAAAATATTCCGAAGAAATATTTGTGTGTGAGGAATTATGGTGTTATAAATCCATTTTTTGGGAGGGAAGAAAATATGATAAAATGACTTTCACATAAAATGGCTATATCCTTCATAGGCCTGCAAGAATTAAGTTTGCTAGAAATAAAACAGTGGTAATTATGGTTCATCAATTCCCATAGATGCCTCCAAATTTTCTAAAGAAAGCCATGGGAAAAAGTTTCTCTTGACAATTATTAATGTGCTATCCAAGTGTGCCTATACCTCCATTTTATCTAATAAGTCCACATTGAGGCAGCTGCAGCCTTTCAGAACATCTTCAACATCATGAAAGTCATAGAGAAATGCTAATAAAGATTTCTCAAATATTCGTCTGAGGAAAGTTTGGACACATTATGGCATTCATTATTTTCTCACAGTAATGGCTCTTGTTCTTGTCCGTCAGGGACATTCCCTTTTCCCTCTGCAGGTCATGAGGGACATAAACATTTTACATTAGGGGCCACCAACCTTTTGGACACCAGGGACAAATTATGTGGAGAAAGGTTTTTCTGAAACATGGAGGGGGCATGGTTTCATCTACTGCCTGTATTCCATGGATGGGGCTTCACTTGTTTGCACAGCTCAGTTCCTGGCATGCCACAGCCCATGACGATCCGTGGACTGGGGGTTGGGGACCCCTGGTTTACATTAAAGAAAAAATGAGGGGATCTTTTTGACTCAAGTTGCACAAGAAAGATAATAATACGTATTGCTTTCTTCATAGAAGTTGCAGCAAAGGATTTTTCTTATACACACCTATAAAAATTAGACTTTTGAATTTAAGAAATAATTTAAAATATTGACAACATATTTTCTCTAAAAGACAAAACAGGAAAAGGGGAAATAAAATGTAAAATCATATTTTTCCTTGTAAAAGGGAATTTTCCTGGTTAGTAAGAGAAAGATAGATCTTGTTTCCTTCTGATAAGGAAACAATGTCTTATATTCTTTCTTCTCTCATCAGGAGCTGATAGTATTTTGACCTTCTAGATATTTCTTGAAGTGTAACCCAATCCTAGATCTATGGTATTGGTGAAAAAACAACATTTATACCTTCTGTGGTATTTGGTTAAAAAACAACTTTTGTACCAAATTGTACAAACAGTTTTCCTGATATGATTGGCTAATGTTTAACTGTATGTTGCTGAAGATTGTAAAACTCCAGAATAATTTAAGAAAAGAACTGAATATCTACAAACTTGAGATTTCTATAAATATTGATATAATAAATATAAAATAGATACAGTGTTAGGACATGGAAGAATAGGAAAATGGTTTCCATGGCCAAGAATTTTTCATAAAAGTCATGTATAATAATTTTGTTGTTAGCTGCTGCTACTGAAGATCTTGGGAAAGTTTAGAATTCATCAACACTGGAAAGTGAGTGAGTTTTTTTCTTCCTCTGAAGAGTTGGAAGCACTGCCTGAAAAGTTGAACTATTGCTTGATTTGTTTGCTGTTACCACCACAACACAAAGTTCACAAAGCTGTCATGAAGTCCTCATTTAGCTATCAAGATCATAATCTTATTCCAGTAATATTTCCTCTTCACAAGTTTCCTAACAAAAAACAAACCAACAAGCAAAAAGGAGGAAGGGATGATAGTAACTCAGAGAAATCAGCTGAAATAGCAAAACCGCTGAACTGAATTTTAGTGGTTGGGAGATTACACGAAGAGCTATGAAGGGCTGGCTGCTCCTGGTTGCTGCTTTTCTTCTCTGGCCAGGCTTTTCTTCTCAAAATGGTAAGTTAAGACAAAGAGAAATCAAGGGGAAAACAGTGTCTGCTGCATTCATTAAAGGGCTAGTTACTTTTAGAGAACACAGTTTAATTTTTATCTTGTGGCTATTTGGAAATTTGTAATGCCAGGTTCTTTAATAATATCATAGATTTATAATTCCAATCCTCTTCTGAATATTTTTCAGCAACCGATTTGTGAATAGCAAACTACTTTGTATCAATATTATATATTCACGCCCATTTGGAGGGTCTTTGTTTCAATTAATAAACAACTTAATATAATAACCAAGAGATTACCAAGCGGGTTCATAAGTCAGAGTGATTGAAATTATAGAGATATATCTCAGTGGGGTTTACATCAGGATAAATAGAAAGAAATCAGTGGAAGTCTAAATTCACAGTGATTATATCCTTCACAAGAAGATGAGGATAGCATTCACGTCACTAGACACTGAAGCTAGGACTATATTTGTTGATATTCAAAGTAATATTCATACTTTTGAGCCAATCATATATTTATCACTGTTTTTTCATGGTTACAAATTGCAAGAAGAGGAGAACTGGAACTGGCCTCAATCAACAGAGAGCATAGAAGGCATTCCTTTCTCTATAATTGCAAAATTAACAGAAAACACATCGGTACAATCATGAATGAATGCTACCCCATATCAAGCTCTTACTTTTAAATTTGATAGGTGAAGGGTTAGAGATAGTTATTCGGCAGTTATTTTTTTCCATGTTTCTGCCCAGCGTGGCTGATTTAGAAAGTTTATTTGCATTCTTTATAAATTATAATAACTTTGTGTGTGTGTTTGTGTGTGTGTGTGTGTGTGTGTGTGTGTGTTATTTCTATATTCTATTAGATCCCTACTATGCTATGTATTTCTAAAAAAGAAAAGAAAAGAAAGAAGAACAAGGGAAGAACATGAGAATGTTAAAAACTGCAGAATAAATTCTGTGTGACAGCATTTAGACCTGACAAAAAGAAACAAATTATGGATAGGATGTATTGAGAAATTAATATCAAGGTTAATACTAGTAAGCAATGGTTTAATATCTCTAGGAAAGGAATTATTGACAGCATTAAAAATTTTGATCAGGTGTTGATGATGAAGTTTACAGGGAAAGAAGACAGGTGTCAACTCATAAAATACTTCTATGGTCTTTTTAGAGTTGCAAACAGAAAGGGAGGGGGGAGTAGTGTGGCAGCTTGCAAACCAAAAGTGCATTCCATAAATATTTTCAAAGATGAAAACAGGTGACTGAAGTTTCTGCTGTGTAAAATTCTAACTGAAGAACATGAGTGATGACTCTTGGATATGGATGTGTCCCATTGTAGAATATGAATTACGATGCACCCAGGGGTTGGGGGAACCCAGGGTCAAGGGTGACAATGAATTATGTGTCTCAGAGTCGGCTACACCCAGACAGTGCCAGACATTTTAACTCCCAGTAAATCTTTTTGAAGTTTTGGAAGTTTGGCTCGAGACTCACGATTAAAATGGGGATAACTGCCAGAATCCTGACAACACGGTGATTATAACTGATAAAGGTTTAATCACAAAAATTCAATATATAAAACTGTTAGAAAGATTTCTCCAGGACCAACCAGGGTAAACCAAAGTGCTGACAAGGATGAAATTCCACAGAATTACATGCTTTTGTGGGAAATTTTGATAGCCTTTCAACCTCTCTCTATTCTCTATACCGATATTTTCTTAGGTTAGGTATCAGCAAGAATCAGCAAGAATATTACAGGTAGTTCTTGAGATATATCCCACTTGGAGCATCCACATCACTGTCATAACTTGTTACGGTCTTAAAATGGGTTAACTCACATGACAATTTTATGACATTTTTTTACTGGCCATAAAGCAAATACTGTACTTATTACACAAATCCATATTTCACGGATTCACCATGGGCAGGGGTCTGCAAAAAGCTGAAAATCGGTGCTGGTGTCTTTTAGTTGCCAGCTGGTTTTTGGCAAAATTGTCATAACCAGGATCACATGGCTGCAGGACATTATAAATTACCCATTTGCCCAGTGACCAAAATGTGGTCATGTCACCATTGCGGTGAGCAACTGTTGTAATTTCAAATCCAGGTTGTAAGTGTCCCCTTTGGGACTTTGAAGGTCACTAAGCAATGAGTCATTAGTCAAGTACTACCTGTAGCATGGATTAAGTGTGTAGCAGATATTGGTTTACTAGTTTAGACAAAAGTGGGAGTTAATTATCTAGGAGGGAAATTTGTTATCTCACAGCTCATAAGAGTAGATAGGAAGAGCAAGCTTGTCGAAGCAGGTAAGATAATTTAATGTAAATATAATTTCAGAATGTGAAGAACCAAATGAGATTGACTTTGGGGAAATTGTGAGCACCGAGAAAGCCAAGTACTTGGAAAATGACCGAGTGCAATACAGGTGCAACCCTGGCTATGTCTTGGAAGGACCTGAATGGATTCGGTGTAAGGGACAAGAATGGACACCTCGTCCACCAAAATGCTTGGGTAAGCCATCATATTTTCTTTGATTAGTGTAGACCTGGGAGAAAGTGCAGAATTCATCCAATAGAAGAATAGCAGCTGCCATTTAAAAAAAATTAGGATCCAGGTTTTATTCAAGCCAACACTGTCCTGGCGTCAGCTTTTTCTTTTGAAATCTGGAAAAATGAAATGTATTTAATTTTCCTGATTTGCTTGAATGAGTATGCAAATCAGTTGAAATGATTATAATTTCTTCTCTATTAATAGCACATAAACTAGATCCCACCCTCCTTGTGGGTAATTCATCACATTCCCATATCCTTCCTCTCTATGTGATAACAGAAGATCAAAATTCAGTACAGTTTCTCCAAAGATTATTTAGAGGACAAAATATCATCACTGAAACATTTCTGATCAAGACTCAGATTCATTCATTCATTCATTTCTCATATTTCTAAACTGCCCATCTCCCTGAAAGAGGGTGTATATCTGACTGTTATCTTGGTAGTAGCTTTCTTTCAGTTCCCCAACATTATTCCCATTGGGGAATTACAGATTCTAGATATTAGGCTGTTATTTATTATTTATTCCTTAATTTTTCATAAGAAAATTCCCCTTTCTTTAACCCTTGTGATTTGTAAACTGGGTTGATTTTCTTGGTAGTGGAACAGCGGGAAACCAATGGACAAATTACCTCCCTTGAAAAGAACAACCTTATTTTCTGTTTTTTAGCACCCTGCAGTATCACAAGACAACAGCTAGCAGCAAAAAACTTGTTTGTGTTTGGGAATCAAAGAAAAGCTCGGCTTATTCAAAGTAATCAGAGCCTACAATTTCAGTGTAATGAAGGATATGTGCTTGTGGTTCCATCAGTCAGAAAGTGTGTTGACGGTTACATCGATTTGCCTTTATGTATCTCTGGTAAGCATGCTATGAATATGATAAATTCCTCTGGGATCGTAACTAATTAAAACAATTAAGATAACATAATGAATGTGAACATTTGCTCCTAAGGTCCCATTCTTTTAAAAACGATTTAATCTTTGCTGACATCATTCACACCTTGGCTTAGAATTTTAGTAGCTGTAATCTAAAACAAGGAACCTGAAGCACATCAGATTGAGGAAGGATGTTGTGATATTTTTCTAAGGTTCAGTTCAAAATCTTGAACTTCAGCCAAGAATTATGATACCATGTGATTGAAGATATGTATAATATTGGTAGAAATAGGAATATGTTCCAAAAATTGCAAAGGTTGTATAAAAATAAGTTAATGTCATATCATTAAAGGAGCCCCATTTTTCATGATGAACAGCTTCTTTTGTTTGAAATTGCTTGGATGAATTTATCATATAATGTTAATAGTGATCTGACTGGTATTATGATTTAATTAATAATTCCATAGGTGAATGGTGTTTTATTATTCTTTGTTTGAACACATTTAATTTTCAGATTTTTATGATAATTTTTATAGCCCTACAAAAAATTAATCCAGAAGATATTTTTTAAAATTGTAACTCTGTCCCTTTGTCGTCATTTGTAAGAGCCATGGTAGCATAGTGGTTAGAATGCAGTTCTGCAGGCTAATTCTGCTAACTGCCAACTGCCAGCAGTTTGGAAGTTCAATTCTCACCAGCATGGTCGGTACAATAAGGAGCCAGATTATTGGGAGCAATATGTTGACTCTGTAAACTGCTTAGAGAGGGCTGTAAAGCACTGTGAAGCAGTATATAAATCTAAGTGTTATTGCTATTTGTAGGTGGAAGTCTAAATCTTGTGCATTATTTATTTATTTATTTATTAATGGGACTTCTATGCCACCCCATCTCCGAAGACTCGGGGCGGCTTCCAAATAAAAACAACAACAACAATAAATAATTAAAAACAGATTAAACCAGATAAGCCCCAATACAATTACAAATACAACAAATAAAACCATCCCACCCCAAAAAATCACAACCCGGATTGGTTAAACAACCAGGTCTTCAGATCATGGCGGAAGGTCAGGTCAGGGGCCAGACGGAGCTCCAGGGGAAGTTGGTTCCAGAGGTCAGGGGCCGCGACACAATAGACTCGTCGTCGGGGGACCGCCAGCCGGCACTGGCCAGCCGACGGGACCCCAAGGAGTCCTTGCCTATGTGCTTGCACAGGGAGGTTGGAACTCGATGTCGGCAGGAGTCGCTCCCTTAAATATTGAGGACCCATGTCATGAAGGACTTTGTATATTAAAACTAAAACCTTGAATCTCACCCGGAGTGCAACTGGCAACTAATAGAGGCAGTGCAGGAGGGGGGTAACATGGGAGAACCGGGAAACTCCCATCACCACCCGCGCCACCGCATTCTGCACCAGCTGCAATCTCCGGATGTTATGCAAGGGCAGTCCTAAGTAGAGAGCGTTGCAGTAGTCGAGTCTGGAGGTAACAAGGGCATGAGTAACCTCGCGCAGGGTGTCTCGGTCCAGAAAAGGGCGTAGCTGGCGAACCAGACGGAGCTGGGCAAAGGCCCCCCTGGCGACGGCCCCTACCTGCTCCTCCAACCGGAGCTGAACATCCAGGAGGACCCCCAGATTCCGCACCCTATCCACAGGGGGCAATACCACTCCCCTTATGGCCAAAGATGGACACTCCAGACTGGGCCGAGATGCCGGTATGCACAGCCACTCAGTCTTGGCCGGGTTGAGACGAAGCATGTTTCCGTTCATCCAGATCCGTACCGCATCCAAACACTGGGTCATCATGGAGAGGGCATCACCGATCTGGTTTGGGGTGGAAATGTACAGCTGGGTGTCATCAGCATACTGGTGGAAACTCACCCCAAAACCGCAGATGATCTTGCTCAGCAGCTTCATATAGATGTTAAATAGCAGGGGGGAGAGGACCAAACCCTGATGGACCCCACAAGAGAGCACCCTTGAGGTAGACCTGCGATTGTCCCGAGAGGTAGGAGGTGAACCACCGAAGTACAGTGCCCCCTATACCCAACCCCTCAAGGCGCTGCAGAAGGATACCATGGTCGATGGTATCAAAAGCCGCTGAGAGGTCTAATAGGACCAGGACAGAGGAAAAACCCCTGTCCCGAGCCCTCCAGAGATCATCCATCAGTGTGACCAATGCCATCTCCATGCTGAAACCAGGCCGGAAGCCCGATTGATACGGATCCAGGTAGTCCGCTTCATCCAGGAAAAGTGGAAACTGCTGAGCCACCACACTCTCAATAACCTTTGCTAAAAAACGAAGGTTGAAGACTGGACGAAAGTTGTCTAACCCGGTTGGGTCCAGGGCAGGCTTCTTCAGAAGGGGTCTCACCACCGCCTCCTTCAAGGCGGAGGGGAAAACACCCTCCCTTAGTGAAGCATTGACAACTGCCCGGAGCCAACCGCAGGTGACCTCCCTGGCGGCATAAGCCAGCCAGGAAGGGCATGGGTCCAACAAACATGTAGTGGAGCTCAGACGCCGCATAATCCCGTCCACTTCATCCTTGGAAACAGGATCGAACTCATCCCAGATCATACTGGCCAGACTACCTGTATCCCATTCCTCAGACCAATGCAAATCAGAGGACAACCCGCCCCGAATTCGAGCGATCTTATCCGACAGATATTGACCAAAATCCTCAGCCCTGCCCCGCAATGGGTCCGCCCCCTCCCCTACATGAAGGAGCGAGCGGTTACCTGAAACAGGGTGGCTGGGCGGTTATCTGCGGACGCTATGAGAGCAGAGAGATAAGACCTTCTCGCCACCCTCACAGCTACCAGGTAAGTCCTAATATAGGCTCTTAGCTGGGCTCGATCGACCTGGGAGCGGGTGGACCTCCACCTGCTCTCTAAGCCCCTCCAATGGCGTTTCATCTCCTGGAGCTCCTCCGAATACCAAGGAGCCATCCGGGGTCCATGACGTGTGAGGGGTCGCATGGGGACAACCCTGTCGAGAGCATCCGACACGGCCTGTTGCCAAGCAGCCACCAGATCCTCGACAGAGCTGTGGGCAAGGGAAGAGGGAATAAACCCCAGCTCTGCCGAGAACCGCTCCGGGTCCATAAGGCGCCTGGGGCGGAACCATCTAAGCGGCTCCTCATCCCAGCAGTGGGGGGCGGCCTGTTGGAAGACCAGCCGTAGGAGATAGTGATCAGACCATGGAACAGGCAAAGCCGTAAAAGTGGCCTGCCCTCTGTCACTACGCCACGGCTCAGAGACAAAAACTAGGTCAAGAGTGCTCCCCCCCTCATGAGTCGGGCCCTGAACTAATTGGGTCAGGCCCATGGCCTCCATAGAAGCCATTCCTGGGCCAAACCCGACGTACCCCCCAGGGAGGGCAGATTGAAGTCCCCCAGGACTATAAGACCTGGGAACTCCACCGCCACCCCTGAGAGGACGTCGAGAAGCCCAGGCAGGGCCGCTGTCACACAGCTGGGTGAAAGGTATGCGAGCAGCAAGCCCACCCGACCACTCCACCTCAAGAGGAGTGTCTCACCCCCGCCTATCTCTGGAACAGTGACCTCCCTTGGAAACAGGGTCTCCAGAATAACCACGGCCACCCCACCACCTCTGCCCTGGGCCCACGGCCAGTGCAAAACCCAAAAACCTGGAGGGCACAAATCTACCAGAGGGACACCACCCTCTGGGCCCAACCAGGTCTCGGTGATACAAGCCAGGTCCGCAGCCTCCTCCTCCATTACCTCACGGAGAAGGGCAGACTTATTAGCCATGGACCTGACAAAGATGGTGGGTACGTGCTCCCAACACATGATATGGCCCTATGCCTCGCCGTCTCCTGCCAACACCAACCACCCTGGGAATTGCAGTCCCCACCTCAAGCCCTGGAGCCCCGCTGGCCCCCAATCCCCGCCCCCCCGCCATGAACCGGGTTGCACAAAAACCCATTTATCCCCCTCCCTAACCCCTTAAGATGATCAATTAAAAATTTTAAAAGTTTCCCCTTCCTGTCAGATTTAGAATTTAGCCCCTTAGTCATGGCATGCCACCTCTCGGGATCCCAGGATCCGTCATTAAGGTAAGCTCTTGATAGCATAGGGGGCCACATCACAGACAGGGGAACCACCTGGAGGGCCCATAGCTCCAATGGGGAATAGGCAGGCATAGTAAATATATCTCAGGAAAGACAATACAAGAGGTAGTTGGAAGATGGAACAATAGGGAGATGGAAATACAATACAAGGGCAGGCGATGTTAATAATCAGGAAGTAGTCCACAATCAGCAGCTCTCTCACAACTGCCGACGATCCGAGTGGAAATAGACAAGTCACTGCTCTGCCACCACAGTGACTTGGGGCAAAGTCCTGCACAACCCACTGCACTCTCACTGCAGGGGGATTAATCCTCCCATTGCCCTCTCACTGCAAGGGAGGAAGCCATGTCCCACAGAGGAGGCAAAGTCCAAGTCCGGGTAAATGGTGCAAATGAGCCGAACGCCCTCAATGATGATAGACAGGGCCAAGATGACGTTAACAGAGGGAAGGACAGCGGACAGTAATAAACCCCATAATCACATGGGGTGACAAGGTCCGTAGCAATCCAGGTAAGGTGCAGCACTCACATACCGGTCACAGCCACGGGCCTAGGGCCACTGCGCCATCCCTTCATGGGGGGGTCTTCACCAAAGACTTGACCCACCCCCCAATCTGGATAGAGCCTGCCCACCCGGCCCGGGCTATGACTGTGAACGCCTCCATCCCGGAATCTCCAGGCCTATAGGCCTCCACCCCTCCCCATAGATCTTTTCCTCCCCAGAGCTCTCACTTCTGGGGGAAGGGAGGGGGAAGCCTTTCGGGGGTGGGCGAAAAACCCCACTTCCCATAAGGACACTGTCCCCAACCACAAACAGAGAAAAGGGGGGAGGACCTCCAGGCCGGTAGTCCTGCTCTCCATAGACTCCACGTGGTCACCCCCATGGTCACCATAGCACCAGAAACCCCTGACCACCACCGTCATGGCTGCCATCCATGTAGCCAAGCCCCTGGAGTCGCAACAGGATCGTGGCTTGTCACCGCCAGGCTCCTGTGCCGCCATGCCTGTCGTCAGCAAAAAACAGCTTGTGACCACCACCAGCAATGCCAGCAACGGGTCCCCAGCCAACAGGTCCTCAGCAACTCCAGCAGTCCTCGCCAACATCTCTGGCGCCGAAGCTTCTTGGCGCCAGGGCTCCACGAGGCCACAGAATGGAGCAAATGGCTTTGCCGCCCCCCCAATCCGGGCGGCAAGCCAGCAGCCGATAGTCAATGCGGTCGCAGGGGGAAAAAGCCCAGCAACGCTGAGCCACTGGCTCAATTTTCGCCGGAATGGCTGCAGCGGCATCCCGCAACCCTCTAGGAGCAAAACCAACCAAAGCGAAGCGGTAGGGAAGCCTCCTCCTCCAAAAAGCCAACAAAAACCTCTGATGCCGAGAATGCCTAATGCCACCGGGCCGCCATCTTGGGCATGCGCAGAACCGAAATCGAAACCGAAATTATCAATCTGATAGAAACATTTCTCCTAAGAAACATATTTATAAAATAATTGGAAAGTGATGTGAATTGAATAAGCAGATAAATTGTTAGCATGTTGTTTAAAACAAGTGAAACAACAAAATATAAAGTTTAAAATATCTACATATGAGGGCGTGAGCATTACCGATCCTGCATGCATTAATTTACCTTTTTTCAATGGAATGAACAATCATACAATATTGATATTACTATGCAGTTATTTTATCATATCTATCTATGTGGAATAATTAATTTATCTGAATATTATCTTTTACGGTCTTTAATGGAGAATGATTATGTGACAGTCTTGCAAGGTAGACCCAGACAGGATAAATGATCAGATTAGCTAATTCTAATTTTCTATAGAATTACATTAATAAAATCCTGCAATCCTAAAGTACATTCCTTCCCCCCTGTGCCCTTTATGGCCCTTGAAACTGGGAGGGTTTCTTCTCAGCCACTTGCCCTGTCTGTTCCTGACAAGGGCTAAGTTGTCTTTTAGCTGATGGTTCCCTTGGCTGCATTTCTTTCCCCTTTGTCCCAAGATCATCTCTACATACCATTACATCATATATTTCTGTCAAGATTTTGGTCAACATAGAGCATGATGCTCTATGTGTCAAAGTATAGCAGCAAGCGAGCGAGCGAGCAAGAGAGAGAGAGAGAAAGAGAGAGAGAGAGAGAGAGAGATCAGGAGCTTTTGTGCTCTATTTAATTTACTTTAATTTAATAATGGGATTTATATGCCGCCCTATCTCCTGAAGGACTCAGGGCGGCTCACAACCATAAGAAACATAGAATACAAAAATTAAAATTTTAAAAAATATTAAACAAGAATCTCAATAAATTATGAATTAAAAACCAACAACAATCAATAAAAGCAATAAATCCCCCTCCTCAGTCCAGGTCGGCTTGTTAGAAGAGCCATGTCTTCAGGTCGCGACGGAAGGATCATAGGTCGGGAGCCATCCGCAACTCCAAGGGGAGCTGATTCCATAGGGTGGGCGCACCCACAGAGAAGGCTCTCCCCCTGGGCGCCGCCAGCCAACACTGTCTGGCCGACGGCACCCTAAGGAGGCCCTGTATGTGGGAGCGCAGTGGGTGCTAGGAAGTTGTTGCCGGCAGTAGCTGGTCCCGCAAATACCCTGGCCCTAAGCCATATAGGGTTTTATAGGTCATTACCAGCTGAGTTGTAGATTGTGTTTGATTCTGAGTTTCACAAATACTTAATAAGTAAGTAAATACTTATGAAAGTATTCTACTTTAAAAATGGTAATAATTTAAAACCATTTTTCTCATTGTTATTTTAAGGAATGTCAGCAACTCCAGCTAACATTTGCTGGCTTATTGGTTTTTTTCTTTTTAATAGAAAGAGGAAAAAACTGCAGCGGTCCACCCAGGACTGAGAACGGAGATATTACTACTTTATCTAAGCAGCAATACAGATCTGGCTCTTCAGTAGAATTCAGGTGCCAAAAGTATTATGCCATGGAAGGCCAGGACAGATCTTTTTGTGACAATGGGACCTGGACAAAGGTGCCCATTTGCCTTGGTAAGTAGAAAAGAAAATCTTCATTCAATTTTCATCAGCATTTCTAATCATTAAGATTCACTGCCTCCTTTTCTTGCATAAAGATCATTTAATTGGGCTTGCCTGAATCGGCTCTCCTTTATATTCAATTTCATTTCTGTATCTGAGATGAAAGCTAAATTCTACTATTAGCATTTTGCAATGATAATATGATGCATTTGGATCCTGACAGGATTGCCTTTCTTTTTCATGTCAGATCCCTGTATGATCCCCAGGACTGAACTGGAAAGCCAGAAGATAGAAGTTAAAGATGAAATAGATGCACCTGAAAATATATTTGTGCAACATGGTCATTTTATTGAGCTCACCTGTAGAACAGGATATGTCCTGGCAGCAAATTCTTCCCAATCAGCTTTTGCAATCCAGTGTGATGGGAAACCACCAAAGATTCCTAAATGCAAAGGTGACCTTAAAAAGTTTAATTTTATAGTCCTGCTATCACCAGTTCAGAGCCAAAGCACTTCAGTTTCAGCTTATTTATCATTAGAGTTGGAATAAACCGGAATAATGTATACCTGTCCTTTACTGGAGCAGATATTTTTATTTTTCTGAAACCTCCCTGGCTAGACTGCACTTTTCCATTCTGCAAGGGCCTGATGGAAACTCTCGGGATATAGTTGAAATAGAAGAAAGGCTGTAGATTGCTGGAGAGGGAGTAGTGTAATGAAAGGCACACCTATTGGCCATTTCATGGCTAAGTTATTGCAAAAATTGCCCCACTGTACCCTTGCAAATTTTTTATCAATGTAAGGTAATATATCCATATAGCAATATTCAGTGGTGGGTTTCCAAATTTTTCCTACTGGTTCTATGAGAGTGCACTATGAGAGAGTTTTCCTTTTCTCATATAATATATGGTTTATTTTCTCTAGAAATCACATGCAACTCTCCAAGGATACCTAATGGTACTTTCCGACCTCAAAGAACTATATATCATGATGGGGATCTAATTCGAATTCAGTGTGACAGTGGATTTACTTTTGAACCAGATAATGGAGAAAAGGTGGTTGAATGCACAAAGAATGGATGGTCACCTCCACCAAAATGTATCAGTAAGTAGAACTAGTATACATTACTAGGATTGTAGAATGGCCGGTATCTTTAACTCTGTATAAGGATACTTTTTAATGCTACTTTACATGGTTTTCCAATTTTCTGCAAAAGGAACATATTTCACCCAGAGCATTTTAATAGCATTTACATCTATATAAAGTATTTAATTGCAACAACATACTGGGCATATATGGTAGGATGATGTTCCATGAGAACAGAATAGACAAGATTGCATCATTGCATTTCTACAAATTTCTCTTGAAAAAAAGTCTTTCTAGATACAATATGTGGGTACCATGTAAGTAACATGCTTTAAACAAAGTGTGGAACATTTGCTTGTCAAATGAAGAGGAATAATCAAGATTATAGGCCAATTCATGGTCAAATAGATACACATATCATAAAGGAAAAAACTAACATGGCCAGTATTCCTTTTGCTTAGTAAATAAATAGGCTTGCTGTAAATATAGATCGAAATCATAGGCTGGTGAACTTACTGTTTCATAAACTTTGAACAGAAGAAACAATAGGACTAAAAGTTGCTAAACAGCTGGAAACATTGATTGTTACAGTATGACATGCATAGCTTTAGAGAGGGAAAGGAAAAGATAGGGCAGTGTATTACAACTGCCTTGGTCCAGAAGTACAAACAAATTCATTTTCTTGTTGTTATACAGACATTTGTTTTATGTATTTTATGTATTTATGTATTTATCTATTTATTTGTTTGTTTGTTACATTTATATAGCACAGGGACTAGGATTGTGTCCAATGTATCTTACTTGGTACAAGGAGCAGATGCCCTTAGGGAGAGGTAGTCTGCAAATAATCTGGTCCCATACCATATACAGCTTTAAAGGTAGTAACCAGCACTGTCATGAAGAATCTGATTCAGTTGAACCTGTGAAAGATCAGCCTCAGGAGACATCAAGTGAAAAATCAGATGAGTCTGATGGAAAACATGTACCATCTGGATCACTGGAGAAGTCAGATGCTGGTATAAGGCCTTTAAGCTAACTTTAAGGTGACTAGTATGAAGAGCAATATCACTGAGGCATCTTCCCAAGCAAGGGAATAAATCTCTTAATTAGTGATTGTTATGTATGCAGGTTTAAAGTCATTGGTTTAGTTTGAACTGTTCTTGTAAAATGTAAGAAATGATTTAAAAGGGAAAACCCTGCACTCTGATTGGCTGGCGGCTGCTGGCTATAGTAGCACAGCCCAGCCAAAGTGGGTTCGTTCTGAGCTGTAGTCACTAATAAACAAAGAGCTTGAAGCACTCCACGTCTGTCTCTTCATGCAAACTTAACACTGGCGGCGAGGTGGGATCTCCTGAAGAAGAAGGCAATGCGGAACAGAAGGAGAGCGAGATGGCTGCGCTGAACACCCCCCAGCCCGTTCGATCCAACAGCAGAAGACTGGGAGATATGCAGATCGTTTCCAAATGTATCTGGAAGGAAACGATCTTGCCGACATTTCGAGAAGCGGAAGAGGCGGTCTTTCACTGCACTGTGGTCCGGCAGTTTTCAAGATGGCGAAGGCATTGGCAGGAGCTGCAGATGAAGGTAATGGAATGGCCTGACTTAGAAAAGTTGTTAAGAGCCCATTACCCCACAAGTATCGTGCCTCATTAAGAGACACGAGTTTTACGTCGGGATCAAGGGAAAGCGAAAACGAACGACTTCATGGCAAGTTTAAGAGACATTGGGGGCATGTGAATTTAACAATTTAGAAGAGGCCATGCGGATCGATTTGTTCTGGGCCTTAAAGACAAGGTGCTTCAGAGCAAGTTATTACTAAGACCTAAGATCACGCTGAAGGAAGCAATAGAAGAGGCCTCTTCAGCAGAAGCTACCAAGTCCTCAGCAGCAGCCATGAAGAAAATTAACAAGGCCACAAGCCATCCTGATGTGGAAAAGTCCACAACAACTCATTGTGAGCAAATAGATTCTGAGTCAGACTGTAGTGAGGTGGAGGAAGGAATTTATAGACTCAGAATGGAGCAGAAAAGAAAGACCTGGGAAGAAAGAGGCAAGATTTCTACTGCAGAGGTTGTGGGGAAGCCACCCCACACTGAATGCAAGTTCCTAGATACCATCTGCCTCCATTGTGAAAAAGAGGACACCTAGCAAGAGTCTGCAAATCATCCAGAACTCCACCCAACAGAAGGAAGTTTCCTGACAAAGAATTCAAGCCCAACAACCTCAGTGAGAAAATGGGGCAGCACAGAAGCAAAGGGGAAGAATGAAACTCATCAGACAGTAACTATTGGTCATTCTTCTTCTATCAATAACAGAAAAGTGCATGTCAAGGTACTAATTGAAGGAAGGCCTTGCCAAATGGAAGTGGACTCAGGCTCATATTTATCTATGGTGTCATGGGACACTATTCACAGACTACTCCCAAACATTCAGAAGAAGCATTTCAAGAAGCAAGCACTGACTCTTAAAGACTACCAAGGGAACAAGATTCCAGTAGTTGGAACAAGAGAATTCAACGTGAAGTTCAAAGGCCACACCAAACGCTTGCCCCTGACCATCGTGGACAAGGATCGCCCAAGCTTGCTGGGACTTGAGTGGTTCAATCCACTAGGCATCGAGGTGACTGGCATCAATCACATGAGCAACACTGAATGGGAGGAGGCCTTGAAGTCTGAGTTTCCAGAGGTCTTCAGCAACGGATTGGGCAAGTATATGGGGACCCCTATCACTTTCAATCTAGATCCCAAGGTGCCACCAATTCGCTTAAAGCCCAGAAGGGTCCCATTTGCCTTAAAGGAAAAAATTGATGCACAATTAGATAAACTAATAGCTCAAGGAGTTTTAGAGCCCACTGACCACTCCAGGTGGGAGACACCCATAGTCACACCAGTCAAGACTGATGGGTCAGTGAGAATCTGTGGAGACTATAAGGGGACATTGAACCATGCGCTTCAACAGAGTGCATATCCAGTTCCAGTGGTGCATCATTTACTACATTCACTTGGCAGGGGTACAGTCTTTGCCAAATTGGATCTGGCCCAGGCATATCAACAATTAACAGTTGATGATGCCACTGCAGAGGCCCAAACCATTGTGACTCATAGAGGTGCTTTCAAATGTAAAAGGTTACAGTTTGGAGTAAGCGTGGCACCAGGCATCTTCCAAAGCCTTATGGAAAGGATGCTCCAGGACTGCCAGGGGTGCCTTACTTTGATGATGTGTTAATCTCTGCTGAAAATGACACTCAGTTACAAGAGAGACTCAGAGAAGTCCTTACCAGATTCAAAAAGTGGGGTTAAAAGTCAAGGAAGAAAAATGCACTCTTAGAACTGACAAGGTTGAGTTCTTGGGCTATATGATTGACAAGCATGGTATCCACCCCACAGATGCCAAGGTTCAGGCAATCAAAGAAGCCCCTAGACCAAAATGTAAAACAGATTTGCAAGCCTTCCTTGGACTCATTAACTTTTATCACATGTTCCTACCTCAGAAGGCAACCATTGCAGAACCACTGCACAGATTATTAGACAAAAAGTCTGCGTGGGTCTGGGGCAGAAAAGAACAATCTGCATTTAACAATATTAAAAGACTAATCATGTCTGATGCTGTACTGATACAGTTCTCTGAGAATTTGCCTGTTGTACTGACTTGTGATGCATCCCCTTTTGGAGTGGGGGGTTTTGAGCCACAGGCTTCCAGCAGGAGGAAGCTCCTATTGCATTTTACTCTCGACCTTGACCAAAGCAGAGAGGAACTACAGCCAACTGGACAAGGAAGCCTTGGCAATTGTTGCAGCTGTCAAGAAATTCCATGAGTATTTATATGGGAGAACATTTACCATTGTCACAGATCACAAACCTCTGTTAGGCATTGTGGCAGGAGACAAACCTACACCCACTATCCTGTCACCAAGAATGCTGAGGTGGACTGAATTTCTTGCTGCTTATTCATACAAACTCATCCACAGGCCTGGCAAAGACATTGGGCATGCAGATGCTTTGAGTCGCTGCCCACTTCCTTCTCACACTGAGGACTTTGCTCCTGAGACTTACACCTTTTCCTAGAAACTGTTGCCAAGCTTCCAGTACACGCTGCTGAAATTGCCAGAGAGACTGCCAAAGACACTTTATTGGCTCCTGTTATAGGCTGGATTAAGAAAGGTTGGCCTCTTCAAGATCTACCTCAACTTGCCCAACCTTTTAAATCCAGGCAAACTGAATTATCTGTATTAAGAGGATGTATTTTGTGGGGTAACAGGGTGGTTATTCCTACAAAACTGCAAAAGAGGTTTTGGAAATGTTACATGAGGGTCATCCAGGTATTGTCAGAATGAAGGGATTGGCCAGGAGTTATGTATGGTGGCCAGGTATTGACAAAATGGTTGAAAACTGGGTTGCATCTTGTCCCAACTGTCAGGTAGTCAGGCCTGCCCCACCTCTCACCCCCACACAGGAATGGGAATGTCCTAGGGGCCCATGGTCCAGGATTCACATTGATTTTGCTGGCCCTACCAGAGGGCACACTTTCCTTATTATAGTAGATGCATATTCCAAATGGCTAGAGGTTATCCCTATGGCATCCACCACAACTGAAGCTGTCATCAAACAGCTTAAAAGCTTTTGTAACTCACGGGTTACCTGATGTGCTTGTTTCTGACAATGGCCCTCAATTTACATCCAACCTTTTTGAATCATATCTAGCACAACAGGGTATCAGACATGCCCTGACAGCCTCTGGGCATCCTTCGGCTAATGGCCGGGCTGAACGTATGGTACGATTTACCAAGGAAAAACTTCAGCAATTGGGTCCAGGGGATATCACTGAGAGAGTTGAAAACTTCTCAGTGTTCAGCATATCACTCCCAACCCCTCAACTAATTTGTCCCCAGCTGAATTGTTGATGGGTAGGAAACTCAGGTCTCCCCTTGATCGCCTTCATCCCACTTACGCACCCAAGCACCACTAGATTCCACTAGCAAAATTCGCACATTCACTGTGGGTGATTCTGTTTATGCTAAGAACCTTATGGGTGAACCATTATGGATTCCTGCTGAGATAACCCAAATCACAGGCCCCAGGTCTTACAGGGTACAAATGGAGGATGTGTCCTCTGGAGCAGGCACATTGATCAGTTAAGATCCAGATTGCCTCAGGAGCATCGCTTTTGCTCCTCTCTGGTTCCCATACCTACTGCCTCTTCTAGGGCGGAAGGGGAGGATCATGAGTGTAATCAACAAGCAAGAATCAACCCCATGTGTAACGAGCTAACACGACAGGAACCATCCCAAAACCTGTCACAATACCAACAACCATTTTCACAAATGGAAGATTGCACATCATTACCTGATTTAGGTGCTGACATTGGGTTGGAGATGGATTGGGAGGAGAGACCAGGTTGTAGTAACCAAACAGGTTCTACCATTACTACAAGTCCTAGTAAGGAAATGTCAGCAGACACATTTCCTCCCTCACAAGGTGAGAACTTAAAACATCTGAACCACGAGGTCTCAACGTAAGAGCCCCACCTATTTAAAAGAATACATTAGATAGGCTGGGGTTTGAGTATGGACTGAACCTAGTGGGGAGGGGTGTTATGTATGCAGGTTTAAAGTCATTGGTTTAGTTTGAACTGTTCTTGTAAAATGTAAGAAATGATTGATTTAAAAAGTGCGGGAAAACCCTGCACTCTGATTGGCTGGCAACTGCGGCTGCTGTCTATAAGTAGCAGCCACAGCCCAGCCAAAGTGGGTTCATTCTGAGCTGTAGTCACTAATAAACAAAGAGCTTGAAGCACTCCGTGTCTGTCTCTTCATGCAAACTTAACAGTGATAATTGGCTACATCCTGACTTAAGAAGCAGCTTTGACCCATGTTTCTTTCACTGGAAGGAAGGTGTCTGATCTTTGGCTCTTGTGTGATGTTTCTGTGAATTCTGTTAATGTAAGAAGTCTTTGGCCTCTGAATTGGATGACAACCCTGACCTGGCTCTTGGAACCTTGAATTGGTTTTGGACTATTCTGCATGTTTTTATTAAAAGAAAGGTTTTTTTGTTTTATTTGTATTGCTTTTCATTGTTTAGCAATTTTATTCCATGGCTGATGAAATAATCTTCATAGAAATCATGTTTGAATGGGTGTGGTTGAAACCTGAATCAGGACAAACTTCTTGAATTGCACCCTTTGCTTACAATATTCCTCATAGCAGCCCTTTAAGGGTTGCTTGTCCAGGAGGGATTTGATCACCCTAAATAGGGCTGCTGGGTAGCTAACTGCAGATGCAATAAGGGTGAAGAAGTAACTTATTGCCACAAGATAACCCTTATATTGTAATCCAGGGGTGTCAAACTGGTGGCTCACAGGCCAGATGCATCATGAATAGACTATACCCAACCTCAGCTTTGTGAATGGGGAAAATATCATGAAGCATCATGTAATGGCAACGTGATGCCATGAGTTTGACATCTGTGCTGTAGGAGCTTACCTATGCTCAGTTAGTGTTTTTCTTTGTATTCTGAAATATGGTGGAGCCTACAATCTGAGCCTATGGTCTGGCAATTACAGTCCCAAGCTTTAAGAGATGAAAGAAGCTGGTTTTAGAGAAGATATGGGCACCAATGTTTGGTCCTATAGCACTGATTGAAAAATATTCAACCAACAAATGTGGTATCATTGTATGTTGCCCTCACTGACCTTAAGGCAGTTTCTGATTCTGTACGGTACCAAATTATGGGAGAGGCTGGAAGTTGCATTAATTGGTCATAAGCTATTTAAAGGTGTGGAGGCAGGGGTGGGCTGCTGGGGGTTTGCAGGGGTTCAGGAGAGCCCCTA
Source organism: Naja naja (assembly GCA_009733165.1). Lineage (NCBI taxonomy): Eukaryota > Metazoa > Chordata > Lepidosauria > Squamata > Elapidae > Naja > Naja naja. The sequence continues at coordinate 37,999 of SOZL01001747.1, read as the reverse complement.
GCTAAGATTCTGTGCAGTTCAGAGAACCCCCAAATCCCACTCCTGGCTGGCCCCACTCACCCTGATATGCCCCTCTCAGGAGTCCCCACGCAGCCCGTTAGTGCAGGTAAGTGCAGAGCACACACAGAAAGTCAGGGAGGATGAAAAATGGGCCTCCTGGAAGTCTGGAAAGGCTGGAAATAGGCCCGTTTCTGGATTCCAGAGATCCTCTGGAGCCCAGGGAGGGCAAAAATGTCCCCCCTCATTGTGGTTCAGGAGGCCAACTAGGCTATGCCTACTATGGCCATGCCCACCCAGCAACCAGGCAGAGAACCCGTTACTAATTTTTTTGAAGCCTATCCCTGTGTGGAGATGCTGTGGTTAGAATTCTCACTGCTCACAGCCAAGAATTCGAATTTGGCCAACTCAAGGTTTACTCATCTTTTCATTCCTTCTGAGGTCAGTGAAATGAGGACCCAGATTGTTGGGAGCAATATGCTGACTCTGTAAACTGCTGAGAGAGACCATAAAGCACTATAAAGCAATATATAAGTCTAAGAAATATTGTTATTGCTAGTTAATTTGTACCTTGCACACCAATATGACATTCACAGTGAGATACAATATGCAAGAATTTCACTCAAAACCACTTACAGCTCAAAGGTTTTAAAACACGAATATGTTTTGGTTCCCCTGCTTTTCAGATCTATAAAAATGGTATGGTGAGGTGTCCAAATGATATTTCCATGCCCCTAAACTAGAGGATTGTAGCATTGCCCTGCTGCTCTATACAGATGATACTATAGTTTTTTTCCAGAATAGCAATACACCTCAAAGGTGTTCTGAGAAATCTGGTCTAAAATTTTGATCATTTCTGTTTCAGATGGAAATCTTGGCTTCACTTCACTTCTATTTGAAGGTCTTAGTATTTTGTGATTTTCTCTAGTTCTTTTTCTTCTGTTGCCAAAAGAGAATCAGCCAGAGTTCTTTGTCCTTCTTATCAACAATGGTTAAGTTTGGGTGTTATGTAACAGGTCTTGTGTGTTTGAATTCTAAAGTCCCAGAGCAGTTTAGCTGCTTCTTCTATTTTGTGATGCTACCAGTTCTTGTTTGCAGGCAAGTAGTATATCTTGCAGATCTTCTAATGCATCATTATGGGTATTTTGTCATAACTTTGTTGTAATCTCTCTGTGCAATCTTGCAGCAGCTAACTAGGTGGTTCACTTTTTCTTCGGTTTTTTGCTGAGGCAGCATTTGCTGTTTGATACTGTCTTACCAACTCCGCCTTTCTATGTATTGGTTCTTATTAGTAGTATAGTTTATTGCAGTTGACCAGGTATTTGCATTTTTATCTACCTAATCCTGATTTTTTTTACAGTTTTTGTTATTATAGCAGTAGTCATAGTAGTGTTAGCTATATATTTAAGTATCAGTAAGCAGTCCAAAACTTCACAAAGGGTTGGTGAACTGAACTTTTGGGGACCCCTTCCTTAGGGGAAAGATAGACATATTAGCCTTCCTCTGCCAGATTTCTTCTAGGCTTGATATACCCCTGCCTGCCTTCCTATCTTAGGACAATTGCTTGAAAGCTATGGCTTCAACCACTTACCTTCCAGGTGATATTGTTCTCTGGCATCTTCCCCATATACCTGTAGAGCAGGGGAGTCACACTGGTGGCCCATGGACCAAGTGTGTCACACACAAGCTATGTGCACCCCTGTTAGTATATATCTCCGTGAGGAGAAATGAGTGCAGCCAGGAAAGCGTGAGTAGAGAGACAATGAATAATACACTTGACACGAGGAGTATACTGAATACAGAAAACGTTGGTTTTACTATCAGTGAGGATTTAGCAGAGTCCAAAAACAATCCGAGTCATACACGAAACAAGGCAATCAGTATCTAAATGCTATTCCAAATATTAATATGTCCTTGTCCTTACCAATCAGCAGGCACAGTTCATAGTTTGCCAAACAGTAGCAAATCGATGCACGGAGGACCAAAACAGTAAGCAAGCTAACAATGAGAATCAACACAGAGAGAGAGAGAGAGAACCAGGTTTCTGGCTCCATCTTATGGCCGGTTGATGTAGCCACAGCCAATCACATTCCGACTACTCTTAAAGTGACATACACTGTCAATCCTGGGTTATATATTACAAACCTAAATATTAGTCATACTAACAACCCCAGCTCCGCGAAGGGAAAAAACTTCATGATACATCACATGATGGCAACATGATGTGGCGAGTTTGACATTCATGCTTTAGAGAGCAAGAAAGATTACCTTCATAGAGATATGCAGAAGCCATTGCTTTGGCATAAGGGGCTGAAACATTTTAATGTTCAGAACAGAGAGATAACCTTTGAGAGTAGCTCAGGCAGACCCCACCTTTCTAATTTACTCAGTCATAAGAACAAGATCTGAGGCCCAGCATCAATGGTATTGGGCACTATACAAATATAAAAATAAATGGCAATTATTAAGGAACAGTAAAATAAAGAAAAGTAAATGAACATCAAAATTACATGACAATACCTTTTAATATATATTTTGCAACTAAAACAATTCACTGCATATGATGCATTTTAAAAATTTCAATAGGTGTGTGTATGAATGATAGCATTTGCATAAAAAGAATTAGGTCTGTGCTCCAAATACTTTCACAATTGTATAATGCTTCAGAAGTTTTAAAATAGGACAATCCTCTAATTGTTGTCAGTGAAGTTGTATTGTGTCGAAAGATTGAATTGTGGCAACTGGACCAAACTTTGTTATTTGAGACATTTAGTTGCTCATCCAAGCAGCTTCATTAGTCAAAGCAAAATTAGTTAGGCAGAGAGAGGCATTGCAATATAAGAACTTCAGGGATTTCCAATATGTCAATGAAGACTCAATCATCCAGCCCAAAGGTGTCTAAAAGTTTGGCCTTCCTTTTCCATTAATAGTTTAAACCTTTAGACCAGAGGTGGTATTCAGCAGGTTCTGACCAGTTCTGGAGAACTAGTAGTGAAAATTTTGAGTAGTTCAGAGAGTCATCAAATACCACCTCTGACTGACCCCACTCTATCTATTCTCTGCCTCCCAAGTCCCAGCTGATTGGCTGGGCCTTCTTTTGTTGCCCCGCACAGGAGAACGGAACTGGAAATCAGGCTAGTGTGGTGGGGAGGGAATGGGGATTTTCCAGTATCCTTCCTGTGCCATGCCCACCAAGCCATGCCCACAGAACCGGTAGTAAAAAAAATGTGAATCCCAGCACTGGTGTAGACACTTTTGGCCTGGATGACTGAGTCTTCATTGACAGTGAAGTAGTAACATAGCAACCCGCTAACTTACATAACTTGTTCTTCTGCTCACACAAATGTTGCAGTGTATCATTTATTACTGTTACTGTAAGTGTCCCTACGAATAGCTGAAATATATCCTTACAGTTTTAGGGATCAATGTCCTTATGTAGTTTCTTTTGATATGGGGCACTGTAACCCTCTCTAGAATAGAATGTAGCGCTGGAGTTTTCCAAACTCACCTTCACAGTCCCCATCTTTCCTGGATCTTTCCGACAATTTATTTTTCTTCATTTATCCTTTCATAGCAATTTCAAAAGATCTTGCAGATTAATAAATTTGGGTGCCAACAGCATTTTAAAAGGATTAAACTCCAAATCTCTTGTTGTCACCCATTAAACTCCAAAGGATTTGGACCAGAATACAAGACATTCAAAACACAAATGAGAGTGATCCACATGTAGCAATTCTAGTACAGACTCAGATCAGGCCACTAAAATATGGAATACATATAGCTTATATAGCAGTACAATTCATTTGATATAATTTAAAGGACAAATTATGCCTTAAGTTTCTATAAGAAAGACAGCCGTGAAACTGCCTAATCAGATACATTAATTTCCCCACTCAATCTGCCTATGGATTTTCCAACGTATTGTATGCAGCTTTTTCTTAGCCCATTTATTCATGATTTTGAAAAGAGGCAAATTTCCTGTAGCTCCTTTGGTTTCCCAGGTATTTTACAAAGGTTTCACATTTTATAAACTGAAGAATTCACATTTTATACTTCTTTTTTTTCCATTCACAAGTAGGATTACATAGGATATTAAGAAGATTCAGCTCTTATTGATGGTTAGGATAACTCCCTAACCATTAGTAAATCTAAATAAAAGATCATGGTGTTTGGAAAACATCATCAGAGACATAGATGGCAATTAGATGGTGAACCAATTGAGCAGGTTAACACCTTTGTATATTTAGGCGTAACTTTTTCCAAGACTGGATCTTGGGCTTGTCATCATCAACAGAATACACTTACAGCAAAAGCTCATTTTAATTTACTATTTATTTATTTATTTATTTATTTATTTATTTATTTATTTGACTTGTATGCCGCCCCCTCTCCAAAAAGGACTCGGGGCAGCTCACAGATAAAACTAAAACTTTACTTAAACTAAAGAATCATAGTTACCCAGGGTCCCTAGCCCCATTAATTAGAGTATGTTAAACTAAGGTTACCCTGGGATTTCCGATTGTGGCGCCGTGGTGGTATGGGAAGAGAAGACCGACCTCTGCTCTCTTGTCCCCAATCTATGCATCTGGAGGCCCTGCAAGGGGCACACAGATCCTGGAGGGGTAGACAAAGGTGTGGGGAAGCCCAAGAAGAAGTTTGATGGTGGTGATTGTCGGCAGCTTTGAGGGAAACCCCATTTGATCTAGCATGTGAGAGATCTGCCATTTCAATGGTGGACTGAAGCTATGACATTCTCACTCAATGAGGAAGACATAAGAATATGAATGGCATTTTTGGCATCGAATGGCAGATCGGATTCAATCAGAGGGTGAAGAAGGTGGAGGGTGAAAGTGGAAGAGAAGAAGCGGTGGAAAGGAGATGGCTGAACTGTAAGTCTTAATATTGTAGGAGGTCCGAAAGAGGAATGGCGATCCAGCGGTGAAAGGAAGGAGTTCTAAGATAGAGAATTGAAGCTGTTCTATTTGGTTATTTGAGACTGATCGACACTATTTAGACTTGACCAAAACAGAGTATTTAAGAAATTTCGAGCATAACTAGATGGATTTGTGATTTGAAGGGAAGAAGAATGGTGGAAGAAAGACACAATAAAAGGATTACATCTAGGAACAGAAGTGACCATCTTAACTTATACAGACAAGAAGAAAGAAGAGAAGCTGATGCAATAGATTGTGACTAAACAGAACGTGAAAGAAAAGTGAATGAACAGTGCTCTACTGATGGATTGATATATATTTATGTGAAGAACTAGTGAAATAATATTCTGATTAAGGTTTGATTGAAGCTATTAGAAATTTAAAAACTTAAAAGATATCAAAGTGTGAGAAGATTGATGAATTGTTATTCTGATTAGTATAGATTGATTGATTATTATTGCTTAATGAAATAAGTAAGATTTAGTGATAAGAAATTAACTATATTTATCTTTATATTTTTATATAATTTTTTGCTTAAGATAAATTAGATATCTGGTAAGAATTAAATAATTATATACAATATAGTTGATTAAAGATAACTTAAAAGGCATCAATTTTAGGGGTAAAATAGGAAGTAGAAATCTAAAATATTATAGTCACTTTCAGTCTTATTCTATTTCATTCTCTTCATAGCTTTTTTAGTGATTTAATTAAACGTTAACTTTAATATAAGATAAAATAGAATAGAATATAACTAAAATATTGAGAAATGTAAAATAATTGTAAGAACTACTAATGGCTTAAATTGAACTTCTGAAGCAAGAGTAACTGACATAGATACATAGTACTACAGATTAGATACGTGAAGAGATACATATTAAGGAGAGCTATTGAATAGAACTGACAATAAAGATAAGACCAAACAATGAATGGTAAAGTGGGAAGAAATATACAATAATGTTAAGAACATGATCAGCATCACGACAATGACTCTGAAAGGGAAAAAAAATGATCTCAGGCTCATCAGTGTCCATTGCATCTCTAGCGAGCCAAAAAACAATAGAGGGAATGCTGAGTATGGAAAAAGCAAGCAGTACTGTCAACATGCAAACAATCCAAACAACATCGTTAGCCATCCAGGAAACAATGCTTAAAATGCAGAAGAAAATGCTAAATAATCACACACAGATTTGAAGACAGAGATGGGAGAGGTGAAAGGTAATATTCAAAAACTGGATGAAAAGATAGGAACGATTCAACTGACAATGGAGAAGAATGAACAAAAAATAAAAAATATAGAAATTAAAGGAGAACAAACAGATAAGAGATTGGAAGGGATGGACAGAAAAGTAACAGAGATGAACAGAGATTTGGAAAACTCGATAATCCATTTGGAAATGGAACGTTCAGCATTTTATTCGAGGTTCCAGAATGTACCAGAATCTAAGGATGAAGACCTAGGAGCCATAATGTTCCAACTAATAGCAGAAGCATTGCGGAGGGATCAACAAGAGATTCTAAAAGAACTTGATGAGGTTTACTGAATCCACATGAACTACGTGAGGCAAAACAAACTGCCAAGGGAGGTCCACATTAGCTTCGCAAGAAAAAATATGAGAGACATTGTATATAAAATTACAAAGGGTGAGCTGATGGTTTTAAAGAAAAAGAAATTGTGACCTTAATACAGATCCCAAGATGGGTGAGAGAATTAAGGAAAGATTACAGATCCCTGGCAGCACTTCTGAATAAACAAAATATATGGTTCCGATGGCTGATGCCAGAAGAAGAATAAAGGCAAGAAGGAAGAATAAAAATTGATAACATCGACAAGGCGCAAGAATTCTATGCATTCTATGATCAGTTAGTAGAAATAGAAGAAGAGGGGAGTAGTAAGGAAGAGCTGGAAAGTAAAAGTCAGGAGGATCAACAAGAAGACCAACAACAGGAAATACAAGAAACAGAACAAGAAGAAAAAAAGTAAAGAAGAGAGAGAACAACCAAGAAGAGAAGGACTAAGAACAAGACCACAAAGAGAAGCAAGAGTTAATAGAAGATTGAAACAGACCTACAACCAATAATGGAAGAAGAAATTAAATTACTTTCAGTAAATATTAATGGATGGAACTCCCAGATTAAGAGAAAACGAATATTGACCAACTTAACAAAACAAAATGTTGATATTATTTGCTTACAAGAAGTAAATATCCAAAAGCAATATAGAAAATGTTTAGATTACCCCAAACTAGGTGTACTATTTACAGCATTGGCAGATCAAAAAAGAAGGGGGGTAGCAATTTATGTTAGAAAAGAAATAAATGCAAAACAAATCTATGTGGATGAACAGGGTAGAACTCTAATGGTACAAATTACCATTATCAAAAACAAATATTACTGGTGGGGACATACGCCCCTAATGATAATCAAAAGGAGTTTTATAAGAGACTATATGATAAGATAATTGATATGGGTCAAAAAATATTTGCTTAATAGGAGGCTTTAATGCCATTGTAGATATAGAAAAAGATTATGTTAGTAAGGAACAAATTAGGAAGAGAAAAAAGAAAATTTTACAAAAGTGTTTTTTGAATTAATAAAGGAAACCAATCTGGAAGATATATGGTGAAAGAGAAACCAAACAAGAAAGTTTATACATTTTACTCTAGTCCACAAAAATCTTGGTCGAGAATTGACATGGTGTGGGTGGAATGGGGCAATTGAGAAAGATATTATTTCAGTAGAAATAATGCCCAGTATATGGCCAATCATAATCCTGTGAAAATTACTTGGAGAGGGCAGAGGAAAAGAAAAAGGAGATGGATATTAAATTCAGAAATAATAAAAGAAAAAGAATATAGTCAAAGAATTAAAGATGAATTAGAAATATTCTTTAAGATTAATTCAAAACAACATACCAATCTACAAAATTTATGGGATACTACAAAGGCCTATGTGAGAGGTATATCAATAGCATATATAGCCAAGAAAAATAAAGAAAAATGGAAGAAACAGAATGAATTACAAGAAAGAATTGAAAAATATGAGTGTGAATTTTGAAAAGAAATCAAAAAAATATGGAAGCGAAGAAAGAAATAGGGATGGCTAGACATAAGTTAAATTTGATATTCACAGAGGAAAATGCATGTAATTTAAAATTTGTTAGACAGATTTTTTTTGAATCAGCAAATAAACCTGGCAGATGGTTATCTCATACATTAAAGATAGAGAAAGAAAAAAGACTAATGCCGCATCTCAAAGATGAGAAAGGGAATGTATGCTACCAGATGGAGGAGAAAAAGAAAATTGTGCAAAGCTATTTTGGTGAGCTTTATAAACGGGAAGAAATTATGGAAGAAAACATTAGACCTTACCTAGAGGAAAACGGTCTAAGCCCAATCTCTGAAGAAAAAAAAGAAATACTTAATAAAGAAATAACATTGGCAGAGCTAGAAAAAGTGATACAAAAACAGAAAAATAATAAAACTCCAGGCCTGGATGGTCTACCTGGTGAGGTATAACAATTGCTTATAATGCTAGAAAGAAAAAAGAAAGAAAAAGAAAGCAATGAGTTACAGAATGAGATTAGAAAATGGGAAAGACAAACACAACTAACACCAGAAAATGACCAAATTATAAGTAAATGGAAATTAGCAAAACATAAATTGAATATAATAGAACAGGAAGGAAATGTAACAGCACTGAAAGCGGTAAAGCAAAATTATTTTGAAAACGCAAATAAGCTGGGAAGATGGCTTGCATATAAGTTAAGAAAGGAAAAGAAGAGATGAATACAACAATTGCAAGATAAGGAAGGAAAGATACAAAATAATGTAGAAAAGAAAAAAGAAATAGTATTGGAGTATTTTCGTGAATTCTATAAACAAAAAAATAAGAGTAATGAGAGAGTTATACAGTATTTAGGAGACGAAAATATTCCAATACTAACAGAAGAAGAAAGGGAAAGATTAAATGAAGGGATAAATAAAGGAAGGGAAGGGATAAAGGGATAAATAAATAAAGGAAGGGATAAATAAAGGAAGCAATCAGTAAACAAAAAAACAATAAAACTCCCAGAACAGATGGCTTACCTGAAGAATTATATAAAAACTTAGGTGAAATTCTTGATTCAATTCTTTTAGAAATTTATAATGAAATACTTAAAGGGGCAGAGCTACCAAAGTCGTGGAGAGAAGCGTGTGTTATATTAATACCGAAAGAGGGCACAGATACCACTCACATAAATAACTACAGACCAATTTCTTTATTGAATGCCGACTATCAAATATTCATGAATTTAATGGTGGAGAGACTAAAAAATATATTAAGTAGATATATACATACCGATCAAAATGGTTTTCTTCCAACAAAACAACTTAAAAATAATATAAGAATAGTACTAGATACTCTGGAATATTATGAAGCGCACCCAGAAAAACAGTCTACACTTGTTTTTCTGGACGCACAAAAAGCCTTCGACAAAGTAAATTGGGAATTTATGAGGCAACAAATAAAAAATGAAATTTGGGGACAAATTTGAGAAAAAGTTAGATTTAATATATTCAAATCAAGAAGCCTGGGTTATAATTAATGGGGAAACAACCAACTCATTCAAAATAGAAAAGGGAGTTAGGCAGGGATGTCCACTTTCACCTGTGCTCTTTATCATGATTTTGGAAACTTTGTTGAGGAAAATTAGACAAAACAGGGAGATAAAAGGATTAAAAATTAAAAATGAAGAATACAAGGTACAAGCATTTGCAGATGACCTTGTATTCTTCATAGAAGACCCAATAGAATCAGGACCAAAATTAATTAAAGAGTTAGAAAGATATGGAGAATTGGCAGGATTAACAATTAATAAGGATAAAACTAAAATGATAACAAAAAATTTAACAGAGAAACAAAAAAAGAAATTAGAAGAGGTAATGGGCTTACAAATTGTAAAAAGAATTAAATATCTAGGAACCTGGCTCACCACAAGATGTTCAACAATAAAAGAGGATAATTATGTAAAGTTGGTAAGAGAAATAAAGAAAGATTTAGAAAAATGGAGAATCTATAATTATCATTACTAGGAAGAATAGCAACTATTAAGATGAACATCCTGCCAAGAATATTATTCCTCTTTCAAAATATTCCAATTAAATTAGATAAAAAAATTTTTTTTAATGAATTAAATAAGATTACTATGAAATTCATTTGGTCAGGGAAAAAAACTAGAATAAAATTAAGGTACCTACAAGATAATCGATGCAAAGGTGGATTTGGCCTCCCTGCCTGGGAGTTATATTATAAAGCGGCAACTTTAACATGGATTAAGGAATGGGCCAATTTGAGAAATAAAAGAATCTTAATTCTAGAAGGGCACGATTTGGAAGCAGGGTGGCATGCCTTCATGTGGAACCCAGGAAACAAAAACTATACACACTTTAATAGACATATAATTAGAGGTTCACTATTAAAGGTGTGGAAAGAAGTTAAACATGAACATTACACAAAGATTCCAGGATGGGTTTCCATCATGGAGGCATTGATCCATCCGAATGCATTAGAAACTGGTAGGAAAATAACATATTATGATGTATTAAACCCCCAAGGAAAATTAAAGACGAATCAAGAAATTAGAGAATAAGGGATGAAATTAGAGTGGTGGCTATACTTACAAATTAAGGCAAGATGTAAAAAAGATATGGAAGAATTCGAAATTGAGATAAAACAGAATCAATTAGATAAAATATTGGAAGGAACAGAGGAAAAATTAATCTCAAAATTTTATAATTACTTGTTAGAATATGAAATGGCGGAAGAAATAGTTAAAGGCCCAATGATTGCATGGGCAAGGAATGTAGGACACAATATTAATTTGGAAGATTGGGAAAAAATTTGGAACCAAAACTACAAAATAACAAAATCAGTGGTATATAAAGAAAACTAATACAAAATGTGCTACCAGTGGTATCTGTCACCCTTAAGGTTAGCTAACATCTATCCAAACATGAACCCGAGGTGTTGGAAATGTAAGCAAACGAGGGGTACCTTCTTTCACACTTGGTGGCTCTGCCCCAAAAGTAAAAAATATTGGAAAAAAATTAGATTGTGGATAAAGGAAATCACAAATATTCACTTAGAATTAAAACCTGAAATCTTTCTGTTGGGAATATTAAAAGGGAACTATGTAAATGAAACTAAATACTTAATTCTCCATATAATCACAGTGGCAAGAATTGCATTGGCACAATGTTGGAAGGGAGAACAAATGCCAACAAATAATTTGATTATACAGAAAATACTTGACTGCGCTGAAATGGACCTACTTACAAAAAAACTTAGAAAGCAAGAAGACTCAAGATATATTGCAGCTTGGGATAAATGGTATAATTGGATTACAGAGAAAAAAACAGGAATTTAAAAGATATATATTGGATGAACATTTGAAGAATGGAGTAGTTAAGAATGTTTACTAAATACCGTAAGAAATGAAGAGTAGTAAAATTATCATACCGTCTTAGCTGATAAGAAGTATATGTTTTATATGTATTATATGTTTATATATATAGTATTGGTATATATTGATTTGTCGACAACTTCAAGTTGCATTTGACGTATTGTATATACTGTTTTTTAAATTGTTAATAAAGTTCTTTCTAAAAATAAATAAAAATAAATAAATTGGAAGAAGAAAAAGTTAAAGAAATGATGATTGCTTGGGGGAAAAATTTTGGATATGGGATTGACTTAGAGAAATGGCAAAAATTATGGTCTCAAAATTATAAAATGACAATGTCAACTGCTTATAAAGAAAATCTGTATAAGATGCTTTACAGGTGGCACTTACCCCCAACGAGAATTGCGAGAATGTATAAGAATAAATCAGATAAATGTTGGAAATGTCACCAGATACCTGGTTCATATTACCATATGTGGCGGACATGTTTGGATGCAAAAAATATTGGACTAAAATCCACACGTGGTTGGAAAAAATGATAAAATAACATATAGACTTTAAACCGGAAATATTTTTATTGGGAATCATACCAGAAATTTACAAGAAAGAGTTGAAATATCTGATTGTAAATGTTTTAACAGCAGCTAGAATTGTATTTGCTAAGAATTGGAAAAATGATAAAATACCTATGCAGGAGGAAGTTATTAAGAAAATTATGGACTGTGCTGAAATGAGTAAATTGACATTTGAAATTAGAGAAAAAGAAGATAAACAATTTTATACGATATGGGATTTGTTTTATCAATGGTTGGCAAAAAGAATTAGCAATGTAATAGAGTAGATAATTTTGTAATAGAAGTTTAATAGATCGATATAAAATACAATATATATATATATAATCATTGGATGGAAGGATAATATAAATTTTAACATAAAATTTGGAATATCTCATATAAAATGATGGAATAAATAGTCTAGTCATAGATGTTTAATAACTGATAAATATATAAGCATATGTTAACTTGACAATGTAAAAGTTTATATAAATTGTGAGTGATGACAACAAAAAGGATAGCACAAAAGATTTGTAACCAACTGACAAACTGTATGTGTATAAAATGGAAGATGGTTTTATGTTTTTATGTTTTGTTTGTATGTTTGTCTTAAAAAATAAAAACTTTTTTACAAAAAAAAGAACCTGTATAGATGCCAAAAAATGCTGTTGAAACCATGATGTTCTATGTTGTAATAATGGAAAATTAATAAAAATATTTAAAAAAACTAAGGTTACCCCTATGCCTTGTATGGAGCAGAAGTTTGGGATCTATACTCCACCATAGGCCAGTCTGGACTAACCAAGGGGAGGGGTGGGTTTGTTTTAGAGGCATTTTAAAGTTTAGTTGAATTTTAATTCTTAGGCTTGTATTTGGTTTAATTTCTTTTTATTGTAAATTTGTAATGAGTTTTATATTGTTTGTCACTGCGGTTTTTTGGTTTGTCTGTTCAAGCTTCTAAGCTCATATTATAGCAAGCAGGTGTCTGCTAGCCAGCACTGTGTTATCTTGTCTCCATAGTAATGAGATAAGAAAGTTTTGTAATGTTTTGATTCACTGCGCATGTGTACAAAGTTTATACTTCACTTCCTGTAACTTCCGTTCTTAATTTTTCCTTTTTTTCCCCCCTCTATATGCCTTGGTGGAGATTAGGTTGCAAGTATGTAGCTCCGTGTAGGTTTTCTTATTTTATAAATAAAAATGTTTTTTAGATTACTTTCCGGGTCTATTTTTTATCAACATTGACAGCAAAGAAAAACACAGTCTATCACCTCTAATTAGCAGGGATGTTTGAAGAATTTTTACTCCCTGGCAAAAGTTTTTTTCAAGCCTTGACAATGGTCTCAGAGAACGGCTTGACATTGGTAGAGAGGATGGTTTTCTTTCAAAGCTTCAAAGCTTCAAGATTAATTATGTTTTTCCTTTGCTCGTTATGCTGATAAGGCTAATCAATTAGTTCGCAACATCTGAGGATTGTTGTGTTTAATTGCAAATATGCCATGAAAGAAAGCAAAACAAAGAAGAGCTCTGTCTGAGGACAACTTATCATCTTCTGATATAACTACGGAGGCTGCTCGGAGAATTATTAAAGAATGGCAAACTCCCCCACTTGCTTCAGCAATGCATTTGGAGGAAGCTGCCATGGGAGGAGAACAAGAGATCAGGTCTGTAACTCCTTTTTCTGATGCATGTTTTCAAGCTCAGTCTGAAAAAACATACGCTCAAGATTATGAATTACTTGGAGCAAAGCCTAAAGTTTTACAGTCAGCTGAGCATTTTTCACCCAAAGAGAAAGGTGAAATTCATTATTCTCCAATGACTCCAGAGCAGACAATGAGGCAGAACCTTATGCATGGTTTTTTGAGAGAGATTGAATGTTATGAACAAACTATAAAGCATTATCCCTTTGCATTATCCCTTCAGCCAGATATGGGTGTGGTTCATGTTCCCTCCATCTTGCCTTCTTCTTGGAAGCCAAGGGTCCACCCACAAGTTGGTCACATGGGTGTGGTGTCAGACCAATCAAAGCGGAGAGCTGTGCCTACATCATGTGGAGTGTCTTATGACCCTGACTCAGCAAGAGCTCCTGTGTTTTCTAATGTTGTAGCACCATCTGCTGACGAAATGCATGCAATACATGATCATAAAAAATATTACAATCAACTTGGCTTCCTGATATAGCTGCTAGTAAAATGCCTCAGATGCAGATGCCAGCACCTCCAGCAGGCCAAATTGGTGGTGCTCAAATTCCAATAGCAGCTCAACAGCAACAAGTTCACATGCAGCCACAGGTTAGACCAGCAATGGCACAGCCACAAATGCATTTAGCAGGTCAACCAGTGCCAGCACCAGTGCCACCTCAAGCACCCCCTGGTGGCCAAGCAGGTATTGCTCAACCAGCGCAAATTATACATGTTCCTTTGCAAATTTCTATCACCCCACTGACTGTTGATTCAAAATTAAAGCACTCAGGACGAAATTGCAAGGCATGGGTCAGTGAGGTTGGCATTTTACTTCATAGAGAAGGTACCCACTGTATGGTGTTTAATCCTCCACCACAGCCTTGGCTTCCTGAAATAAGAGACTTGGATACTAAAGCATGCACAACATTATTGTTGTCAATGGACACTGAATTGCAGATGATTTTTTTCACCTGATGCAACTGCCCAGCAAATTTGGGCTCAATTAGCAGCATGTTACAGGCCTGTTGCAATTGAAACTACATGTTTGCTCTTAACTGAATTTCATGGTTCAAGATTAAAACCAGGTGAAACTATTGGAGAACATTTGACAAAAATGAAAGGAAAGAGAAAAGAGCTTGCTGAACAAGGCTATGCTGTAGATGATTTTCAAATGATCAGCATTATTATTAACTCTTTGAATTATGAATGGAAAGATGCCATTTCAAAGATTAATCAAGTGCCTATTGCTCAGGGCAAGTTGATCATGTATGCAGAATTTTGACTGAAGAAGAAGCACTCATGCAATCCACGCCACATTTGAGAGGACCACCTGCATCAAGAGCTCCAGTGAGGCATCCCTTCCAAGGAAGAGGCTTCGTTCCAAGGATGCCAAGATGTTATATCTGCGAACGTGCGGGACATGCCACCCGGGATTGTCCAAAATGATCTCAAGCACCCACCACGTACCAGCCCAGAGGAACAGATACCAGAGGCAGAGGCAGAGGCGGAGGACAAGGTCGTTGCGGTCCCAGGCATGATCTACAAGCTCCACACATCACATTGGCATTAACCAACGATCCACAACCCGATCCAGAGTATGACAGATGACTTCTCTGGACTTTGGACAGTGGAGCAGCAGTGCATGTTATGTACAGAAGAGATCTGTTCACAGAGATACACGAGCCTGAACCTGACATGCATGAACTGTACACTTTTTCAAATTATCCTGCTCAGGTCAGGGGAAAAGGAACTGTTTATATTGAAGAGCTCGATGCATTGATTCCTGATGTTTATTATATACCAACAGCAACCTGCAGTTTGCTTAGCCAAAGTCATTTGTCGAGGGTGCCCAAGTACCAGGTTCACCATTTTGAAAAAGCAAGTTATGTGGTTAAAGAGGGTAATATTGTTGCTGAAACCATATTAATTGGTGGTGTTTATTATCTAAAGCCAAAGTCTAACTCGCAAGCACAGGCAAGTATACAATTTCCAAAAGAGAGCACAGGCCCAGAGAAAGATGTCTCAGAGAGAGATCATGTTGCTACTCCAAAGGCTCCTAAAGCCAACAAAAAGAAACAGTTTGCTCAAAGCAAGCCTGAGGTTCCTAATAAAAATGTTGAAAATTCACTAACAGGAAAACCTTTGCATTCCAGGTGTATCCATAAGTGGCATAAACGATTGGGACATGCCAGTTTTTGTGTTTTTAGAAAGATGCTGGAATTCGTGAAAGGTTTGGATCTGAAGGGGTGTAAGGTGTTTTTGGATTGTGCTGTCTGCAAGAAAGCCAAATCCAAAGCAGCATCTGTTCCCAAACACGCTACACGCCTGTCAACATGCATTTTGATTTGGTACACACTGACATAATAGGTCCATTTGCGCCAACACTTGGTGGCAAAAAATATTTCTTAACAATTGTTGATAATTATTCTAGATATGGATTTGTATTTCCTATGAAGGAAAAATCAGAGGCCTTTCAGATCTTTAAAGACTTTGCAACTTATGTCAATACCCAACACAATGTTCGCATCACTAGAATTCAAAGTGATCACGGTGCTGAATTCATGTCTCAGCGTTTTCAGGACTGGATGCATAAGAATGGAATTCTGCACCAGACCTCAGCCCCTTACGTTCCTCAGGAAAAGGAGTGGCGGAATGAAGGAATGGTGTTCTACAAACCATGATGCGTTGTCTCCTAGAAGATGCTAATCTCAGTCTCTCATACTGGGATGAAGCTATTAAATATGCAAATTACATTGTTAACTGGATCTGGAGTAGTGTAATAAATCAGACACCTTTCTTCAAGTTATATGGATATAAACCCGATCTCAAAAACATCCATATTTTTGGTGCATACGCTATGGTGAACATTCCATTAGCTCAAAGAAAGAAAGGAGGTCCAGCAGCAAAAAGAATGAGATTCATGGGTATTGATGACAATTCAAAATGGAGCAAGTTCATTGACTCCAGACATGTAATTGTGATTTCTCAGTCCTTCAATTTTGAGGAAGATGCTGACTGGTCCAGGATTCACTCCAATGATCCTGGAGTTTATTTTCCTAGAGATGATGCTACTGATGCCATGATCAAGATTCACAGGTGGATGTTCCATCAACTAGTTCTTCTCATCCAGATGTTCCGTCTTCATGAGCCGTAGATGCTGAGGCTAGCGATTTTGAAGAAGACGAGGATGAATCAGAAGAAGAATGGACAGTTGTTCTGAGACGTTCCAAGAGGACCACGAAGGGGATCCCTCTGAAACGGTATTCATGGCAATTGACAAAAGCACCTTTACCTTTGATTTGTAATGTTACACTGCCTCCTGACAAGTTCACACAAAATAAGCATCTTCCTGATTCAGAGCAAGAGAAATGGTATGAGGCAATGCAGGCTGAAATGGACAGTCTAAAGAAACACAAGGTGTTTATGCCTGCAAGTCCTTCAGCAAATAAGAAAGTTATTGGCACCAGATGGGTCTACAGAATTAAGAAGAAGCCAAATGGTGAGTCATTATACAAGGCCAGACTTGTAGCTCAGGGTTTCGCTCAACGTTATCCTGAGGACTACACAAATACTTACTCACCAACAGTTCGGACTGAAAGCATAAAAATTGCTTTAGCCGCTGCAACTATTCTTGGTTTAGAAGTTTTCCAGTTTGATGTGGAAACAGCTTATCTACATGCTGACCTGGATGAAGAAATTTACGTCAGAGGTCCTCCAGGGTTCCGGAAGCAAGAAGGGGATACCTGGCTCCTAAACAAAAGTCTTTATGGTTTGAAACAGTCTGATTTAATGTGGTATTTATGTCTTACTGACAAACTAAATGCAATGGGCTTTATTAAGTCCAAAACTGATGAATGTGTGTTCACAAAAAGATCTAGGAATGGATATGAGATAATTCTTGCTTATGTTGTTATGCAGATTCTGATTGGGCAAGTGATAAGAAGTCATGTAAAAATACTTCAGGTTATATGATGTTCTTAAATGGGTGTCCTGTTTACTGGCAAGTGCGTAAACAGAATATCATTTCTTGCTCATCTACTGAAGCTGAATATGCTTGTGTTTCTGATGCTTGTAATTCTCTAACACGGTTTGATGCTTTAGTCACAGATATCTGGACACACCCGATCCAACCAATCACCGTGATGGAAGACAACGAATCTGTGGTTTATATTTCTGAAACACGTTTCACAGGTTCTAGGTCCAGACACATTGACATTCGTTACAAGAACATAAAGCAATTAGTTGAACAAGGTTTTGTTAAATTACAGTATGTGTCCACAAATGATGAGATTGCTGACATGTTCAACAAACCACTTCCAGCAGTGCAGCACAAATATCTGCACAAGAAGATGTGCCTTATCTGATTTTCACTTAACAGACAAAAGAAGGGGATGTCACTGCATTTTTTTGGTTTGTCTGTTCAAGCTTCTAAGCTCATATTATAGCAAGCAGGTGTCTGCTAGCCAGAACTGTGTTATCTGGTCTCCATAGTAATGAGATAAGAAAGTTTTGTAATGTTTTGATTCACTGCGCATGTGTACAAAGTTTATACTTCACTTCCTGTAACTTCCGTTCTTAATTTTTCCTTTGTTTTGTTTTGTTTTTTCTATATGCCTTGGTGGAGATTAGGTTGCAAGTATGTAGCTCCATGTAGGTTTTCTTATTTTATAAATAAAAATGCTTTTAGATTACTTTCCAGGTCTATTTTTTATCAACATTGACAGCAAAGAAAAACACGGTCTATCACCTCTAATTAGCAGGGATGTTTGAAGAATTTTCACTCCCTGGCAAAAAAATTTTCAAGCCTTGACAATGGTCTCAGAGAACGGCTTGACATTGTTAACTGCCCTGAGTCCTTAGGAAGAGAGGGCGGCATACAAGTCTAATAAATTATTAATATTATTATTACCATAGTCCTAGAACAAACACAGTCCCAGCATTTGAGATGTAATTGTATGTAGATCTAATAACATTTGCTGCAGCAGTTAGAGCTGAATTGGGAATTCATACAATTCATGCACTATCCAAAACTGTAGCATATAACTATTGGTTCAGTCAATGAAATGGAGACTGATAGACTAACCTCCCTGTAGCTTTTCATTCACCATTACTATCTTTCCTTTTCCATGGGACCTTCTTCTAATTTAAGTTTAAAAATCCATATGTAATAACTGCACATTTTTTCCACTATTTCATAATTTGCTTATTTTCTCCAGAGTACCAAAGTCTAGTCAAACACTGTAACCACTTATCACTGAAAACACATTTTAAAATTTCTCCTGATATAGCATCAAATCTGCTCCCCCCTATCATTTTTCATCACTTACTGCCTTTTTGTGACTTTTCCTTTGATGCTAATATCAGTAGCATTCAGTTCCACACCTTTCAATTCCATCCTTCAACCTATCCCTATTATTTGCATTATAACTTATATGATGGGAAGAAGGACATAGGCGATCATCTTCAGGGTCATGCGGAGGAATTTGTGGAATACCTGATGAAAAATGTTGCTTGTATCCATTCTCAGTTGGAGACAAGGTCCATTAGAGATGCCCAGGGAGTGGGCTTACCCAGTTGTCTGGGAACAGTTTGATCCAGTTAGAATTGAGGAAATGGACTGGATACTCAATGCTGTTGATACACCTACCTGCATATTAAATCCATGTCTCTTCTGGCTGGTGAAAACCTCCATGATGGTGACCAATGTGATGATCAATGTATCACTACAGAAGGGGGCATTCCTGGGACCTTTTAAGCTGCAACTTATCAGTACCAAAATTACTATACAATGGAGGGTTCACCAAGAGTGACTTGTCAAGATGATCATTGGTCACAAACACCAACGTGTAGAGATATAAGTAATATCTATAAATCTTTATAGATTTATTATTTATAGAGAAATATTGTACTTTGGGAATGGAATAAATTTCATGGCACCAGAGCTATTATGTCAGTATGTCAGCCACCAGGAGATGTTTTATTTCCTTGTAATAGAATTAGTAGTGGTAGTATTATGAGCCAAGATAAAGTAACTCTCTCAGGGAGAAACTGCTTCATAATGGAGAATTGTACAAGATCTTTTGCCATTTACAAATGTGCTCAATTTTGTTAAACCTTCCTGGTGAAATTCTGCTTTCCCTAAGCAATATTTCATAACAGACACTTTTTTAGTCAGTGGCATGATTGAAAAGAACTTTTGAAAATTCAGATTTTAATTTACTTAAGTTCAGTATGTAGATTTTCTTTTTCTTAGTATTTCACAGATGAGAACACAGGGCCCTCCATGATCATCATCATGTTATCATCATCAATCAATCAATCATTCCTTGAACTAAAATTACAAAAAGCCATGTTTCCCAGCAATCCACTAGAATTTTTTTGAATAATAGTATTAGTTGAATCTATAGGGAATTAAAATTATTGTTTTTTTTAAATAGGCTAAGTATGGAAGCAGACTCTGCTGACTTAGTCACATTCAGTCCTGTTTAATCAACATTAAAAAAGAAGATGTGAGGTGACATTTTAAGAGAAGTTGTCTGAACTTGGTCTTCTCCTAATTCAGACATTCATTAAATTAACCAATGGAAGCATTATTGGAACAATAATTATGTGAACAATTTTATGACTTTAGCTGGCCTAATGTTGATGACATATTTTGTCATAATTTATTTTTGGCCTTTATTAGATCTCTCTCTGCATTTTTTCCCATTCTTATGCTGATATTAGAAATGGGACAAGGAAGATATATAAATGAGGAATTTGGGTTTTTATATAAATATTGAGATTTCATAGGTCTTAAAATGTCACATGTATGGACTCAAGCATTAATCTCATGTATACTTTCAGAACTGTTCTTGTCAGAGCAGGGTTCTGGCTTCAAAATCTCTCTTATTCACAATTTATAAAGGACTTAGAAAGTGTCATCTGGACATCACACAACTGCACCATCCCTCTGTTGTTCAGGCAAAAAAATACCTATTATTTTTTGAGGTGAACCTGCAAAATAAGTTTACTGCTTTAATAAATCAGCTCAGAGATTACCTTTCCTAAAGGCCTCCACTCCAAAGAAGAGATGGTGAGTGTAGATAGTTTAGGCAAATATCATGTGATAACAAAAAAGATGCAAAGCAAGTAAGCACAGCAGTGCAACCCCTCCCCCCCCTTTTTGCCTGTCTATGTCTAGTCTTCACTAGTATAACTTTCCTTTGAGCCTTTATTTTCAGTGCTATTGTGGCTGCCATGTTTTCTCTCCTAGATATCCGCTAGAGTTGCTGGGCCTTTTTAATCAGGAGAGCATTATGCTTTCTCTGGGAAAAGCAAAGACCTTTCTCTTTGAATCTACAGAAATCATTTCTCACTGGATCTACCAGAAATACATACAATCTCTCAAAAGTTTCTCTTACAAGATAGGATGGAGGGACAGTGGTGGGATTCAAATTTTTTTACTACCAGTTCTGTGGGCATGGCTTGGTGGGTGTGGCAGGGGAAGGATACTGTAAAATCTCCAGTCAGAGGTAGTATTTGCCGGTTCTCCAATATCAGAAAGTGGAACTTTCTGGTGTTGCTATGCAGTTTACAAACTTGTGGGGATTTGGAGGCAAACCAAATCCACCAATCACAGGGTAATACCAGATGCCCTGGAGTGGCATCACAAGCCACGCCCCTTGGTATATAAGGGGCAGCCCAACAGGCAATTTACCTCAGGAGGGAGATCAGAGGCCTAAAGGGAGGTCAAAGGCCTAAAAGAGGTCAGAGGCCTAAAAGAGGTCAGAGGCCTAAACAGAGGTTAGAGGCCTAAACAGAGGTCAGAGGCCTAAACAGAGGAGATCCACAACCCACAAAAGAGTGTTTCTACGTGAGGTTTGTAATATCTAAAGAGAGGGAAAAGAGAGAAAGAGATTTATATCTCTCAAAGAGGTTTACAGGTTTCTCAGAAGAGTTATTCTAAGGCATTGCTTAAAAGAGAATATTCAGCATAGGCGAATATTTCTGATAAACAACTAACTCAGTTTCTGGAAGGAAAGGAGGAAACAGTAAAGAAGAGTTCCTAGGCTAAAAGACTATTGACTTAAACACCTAAAGCTGAAAGGAACTAAAAGAAAGCCTATAACTATAAGCAGTTATAAGAAGAAAGAATAACCTGAAATAAGAAAGAAGACACTGTAAATAATATTTTATAATTATTTATTAATTGTTCTGCTAGTTACAAATAAATACTTTTATATTGAAAAAACCTAGGCTCAGTAATTATTTGAATAACTTTAGGGATAGACAAGGTTTAACGATCCAGAACTAACAAAGCAAAGTTCAAACAATATTTAACATCCAAACTACTCAAAATTTCCGCTACCAGTTCTCCAGAACTGGTCAGAACCTGCTGAATACCACCTCTGGCTTGGGAGCTCTGAAGCATTCATTTTTGGTTGGCTTGAATGCAAAATTGGTACTTAGAGAAGATTGCAGTTACGGAACTAAAGGTGACAAAGGTTGGAACATGTCATGCTAGTGTGTGTGTTTGTGTGCGTGTGTGCACACGTACACGCTTGTATAAGATTTTACATAAAGGAAAAGACAAACCTAAAAGAAGGTAAGAATAATAGGTCCAAGAACAGGAAGAAAAAAACCCTAAAGTTAGGAAAAGTTATGACTTATTTTATTTTATAACAGCTTAGTTTTGTCATTTCTACTAGCTCTGACTTCTAATGACCCATTCTTCCATGGTGGAAATTTCAGTACTTTTTCAGCTTTGTGCATATAATAATTATCATACACAAAAGTAATCTTTTAAAAGTCTTTTCTGATTCAGTATACATCATTCCTAATTTAAACATGTTATGGGGTTTTTGATATATTAATATTTAAAATTGCTTGTAATCATTGTATGTTTTTATATTCAAAATTTCTTAGCTTTTTCACAAGTCCACCACACATAATAAAATGTTTCTTCATGTTTTTCAAATTTCCAACATTGATTTGATATTTATTTATATTTATTTATATTTTTATTATTCAATATCTATAGTTGCCCATCTTAGTCAATGACTGAGAAATGTACCAGAGAAACTAGCAGACAGACTGATTGACTGAATTGAAGGTCTCTTTTGTCAGCCTCATGTCTATTAATAGTCTCTAACTGAGGTTTGGAACATGTTTTCTTCCAAAGTTCCTGGTGCTCTACTTTAGAGGTGCTGGTAACATCCCTTTTGGATTTTGCTGTTTGCACGAATGTAAACGCTGCACACTCTGCCAATTGTATCTTAAAGATGAGAGATTGTTGTGGTTAGCCAGCAGCAGGTACAGATGGCTGAGGAAAGCGAGGACTCAGATGAGGGGCCAGGACCATTATGGAGTGGATTGCTACCTTCAGAGATTGTGGGGGCTGGCAGCAGAGATGAGGAGGTTCCCGAGGGGCCTGTGCCAAGTGCACGTGCACGCAGGATTGCTCACAGGAAAGAGCAGCTACAACAGCACGGGCAACTCGGGAGTAAGATTGCAAGGTAATGGCCCCTCCTTCAAGAAGATAAAAGGCAGCTGTGCAGTGAACGTTCTTTGTAGGAAGCAAAGATGTTTTGAAACTCAGCCTCGTGGACATTACAGTTGGTATTTGAAGACTCTTGTGTTGTAAACTATTTTTTATCTGTTGTTTTTTGGCAGCCTTGAAAAAACTTGGCAAGGTTCTTTCTTGTCGGAGCTAATTAGTTGAAAGCAGCCTTTTATCTGTGAAGAAACAGAATTCATAGATGAAACATTAAGAGGTGGTGCTGCTGCCTTTGTCTTGTGTTTGCTCTCTTGAAAACAGGTTTGGGTCAGAACAGAGATATTGTCAAGAGCATAGTATGTTTTTAACATTAAAGGTATAATCTTTAAAAACTACAACACAATGAAATTAAAGGAATATTCCAGAAAGTTATCTATAGCAGCTTTTTTCTGATTTCCACTGCAAAGCTTATTTATCGAGTGACTGATAAGACTTTCAAATTTTTTTGTTAAAAAACTTATCCAGGTGCCTGTCCAGTTTTTCAGTTGTATAATAGGGCTGAAATAACCTTATATAGGGCCATTCACCCTATATATTTATAGGATGAATGACCTTATGAAAAGTACAGTGCAATGGACACCTCTTATTGTTTCTGTCTTATTAGCAACTCATGAGCAGAGATGATAATGGAATTTTAGCTACCTGCCTTGCAGTAATGCAGAGGGAAGGATATTATGTCTAGATTTAAATAACACCTTTCTCACCTTAGGGAAGTTCGGAGTGTGTAAATGTTATTTATAAATGCTTGATTTTAACCTGATAGGTACATTAGTAGTTAAGTCCATTCTTGACTGGGTTAGAATTGGAATTAGAATTCTTTTATTGGCCAGGTGTGATTGGACACACAAGGAATTTGTCTTGGTGCAAATGCTCTCAGTATACCTAAAAGAAAAGACATTTGTCAAGAGTCAAGAATCATCAGGTACAACACTTAATAATAGCCATAGGATACAATAAGCAATCAAATCGCCAGTTACGCCCATTCCTGGACCGGGATGCCCTGCGCACAGTCACTCAGGCTCTTGTTATTTCCCGCCTCGACTACTGCAATGCTCTCTACCTTGGACTGCCCTTGCGTACCACTCGGAGGCTTCAGCTGGTGCAGAATGCGGCTGGGTTGTGATGGGAGCTTCCCGATACTCCCATGTTACACCCCTCCTGCGCGGCCTGCATTGGCTTCCGGTTGCCCTCCGGGTGAGATTCACGGTCTTGGTATTAACATTTAAAGTCCAACAGGGCATGGGTCCAGGTTATTTACGGAACGGCTTCTCCCAGCATCTAATGCCAACCGCCCTGTGCGGCGCACAGGCAGGGTCTCCTCGGGTGCCGTCTGTGACACAATGTCGCTTGGCGGCGACCGGAGAGGGCCTATTCTGTGGCTCCCACTTTGTGGAATCTTCTTCCGCTTGAGCTCCGTTTGGCTCCCGATCTTCACTCCTTCCGCCATGATTTGAAAACCTGGCTCTTTCTACAATCTGGGTTGTGCTGACTCTCCTGGGTTGGGGTTATCTAATTGGGGTTTTAAACGTTAATTCGGCTTAAATGTTTAATATCTTTTTAATTAATTTAATTTATTCACTGTTGTATTTTAATTGTAAGCCGCCCCGAGTCTTCGGAGAGGGAGCGGCATATAAGTTGAATAAATAAATAAATAAATAAATAAATCATACTAGGAAACAGTCAATATAAATTGTAAGGATACAAGCGACAAAGTTAAAGTCATACAGTTACAAGTGGGAGGGGATGAGTGATAAGGAGTGATGAGAAGATTAATAGTAATAAGAGTACAGATTTTGTAAATAGTTGGACAGTGTTGAGGGAAATATTTCTTTAACAGAGTGATGGTATTTGGGGAAAAACTGTTCTTATGTCTAGTAGTTCTGGTGTGCAGTGCTCTATAGCATCGTTTTGAGGGAAGGAGTTGAAACAGTTTATGTCCAGGATGTGAGAGGTCTGTAAATATTTTCACAGCCCTCTTTTTGACTTATGCAGCATATAGATCCTCGATTGAAAATCGAGGCAGGTTGGTAGTAATTGATTAGTACATAATTAGAGAATAGATAAGGCTAAGCTTGATGATCTAAGAATTGAGTGTTTCCTAAGAGTATGATTATCACCCATGAGTATTCAGAAATATATGCATAATTATTTTGAGTTACAGCTGTAGTGACATTGCTGAAAAGACAAAAGGCTGGAAATCTTAAAGTTTGTATACTCAAGACCTGATTCTTGTTATTGGGAAGTAAACAGAAAAAAAGTAAAGGTTAAACAATGAAATAGATTCAAACATCCCCTCCTATCCCTGTCTACTGAGAATGTGACTGTAGAATTCAACAGCCCATCCACCACCATCTTGGGAGATTAATCTTACAAGGCAGCAAAAACACAAATGTGCCAAAAATTATCTTCACCTTTAAATAATTCCAAGGGCAATCTCCTCAATAAAAGAAATATAAAGTTGCTAAAATTTCAACAGCATTTGAAAAGGCTTTCCTATAAAATGAATAAAATGAACAACAGAAAGCTCTAGATTGGGTAATATTAGTCTGTCCTTAATTTAGGGGAACTAGCCTATAAAAAGATTTCAGATTACATGGAAACACAGAGTTTATTGAGCACAGTTGTAGAACATGAATAAGAGAGATAATAAATCCATAGAGCACCAATAATTAAATTTAATGCATAATTCCTAGCTGGACTTCTTAATTTTTTGTCAGTATGACCTGGTACTTGAAGCTAAAGTCACCTGCTGGCTTTCCTCAATTGTTTTTAGCTTTTTGTACATTTGCTTCTATCAGGGCCTCAATGGGACATAACTTCTGTCTTCAGTTTAATGGTCATTCAGAACCTGGCTCCTGGTTTCCTCCCTTGAAGATAGTTGAAGAAAAACTTTTAAAAAGTGTTTTAATACTTATTTTAATAAATTATATAGTTGACTATCTCACAAAAGTGACTCTAAGCAATGAACAGAGTTAAAACTAAAACACAAATGCTGTGAAAGTTAAACATATGTGCACAGTCTAAAAATCACTCTACTTCTAATTCAAAGTATAGAACTAATTCAAAGTATAATATAAATCAATCAGCAGGTTTCTATTAATTTACTTTTAGAATGTAATTTTAATAAATCCTGAAATACTTCAAAACCCTTTTTGTGGTTTCTCTTTGAGAAAATCAGAGCAGAGAAGCAGTTATGCAAATCTAAAACCAAACTTTAATCAATTTCTTCAGTTTTTTTCCCTTGCTAAAGAAAATGCACAATAAATTATACTTAAATAATACTGTTAAGTTTGCATGAAGAGTCAGACGCGAGGAGTTCCAGCAAAGAGTTTATTAAGTGACTACAGCTCGAATGGACCCGTCCTGGCTTGGCTACGGCTGCCTCTTATAGCCTGCAGCCGTGGTTGCCAGCCAATGGGAGTGCAGGGTTTCTTCCCGCACTATTTAAACCAATACCATTTGACATTTTACAAGAACAGTTCAAATAAACCAATAACATTCAAACCTACATACATAACAAATACAATATTAATTTATGCTCTTCTGACTTAATCATATAGATTATCTCTCAAAATCTTCTGTGATATAGGTAGTCCTCAACTTACAACAATTCGTTTAGTGACCATCCAAAGTTACAATGGCACTGAAAAAAGTGACATGACTGTTTCTCACACTTGCAACTGTTGCAGCATCCCCATGGTCACATGATCAAAATTCAGATGCTTGGCAAATGGTTCATATTTATGATGGTTGCAGTATCCTAGGCTCATGTGATCAGCTTTTGTGACCTCCCGACAAGCAAAGTCAATGGGGAAGCCAGATTCAATTATCAACTATGTTACTTAGCTTAACAAATACAATGATTCATTAATAAATGTGGCAACAAAAATTGTAAAATGGGGCAAACTCACTTAACAAATGTTTCACTTAGCAACATCAATTTTGGGGTCAATTGTGATCATAACTCAAGGACTACCTGTATTTAGAATTTTATTTTTTAAAGATGTCTTGGACTTCTGAAACAGGCAGTCTCCTATGAATGAAGTCTTTGCATAGGTTAGGGTAAACCGAACAGGGCTCTTGCATCTTAACTTTTTAAAACTGTTATTGATAATGATATGCTGATGTTTTAATATTTAAAGAAATCTTGGCATAAATCAATTTGTACTGAAAGTTGTCTTTTCTTTTCTTTTTCCAGAAATGTCATGTGGTCCTGCCCCAGAAATTCCCAATGCTTCACTGGAGCAAGAAGATAGAGAACAGGAATATGATTCTGGAAAAATAATAAATTATACATGCAATCATGGATTTGATACTAAAGAATCTACTCGAAAAACATGTAGAAGAGGAAAATGGGTAGGATCTTTCACTTGTAAAGGTACGGTCATTTTATTTTTGATCTTCTCAAGGTAATTGTTTTTGAAACAAAATTGTTGAAAAGTTATGCTTAAAGAAAGAGGCCCAACTTGCTGTCTTACTCTTTCAATCTATGCAGGCTCAGACAAACAGGCATTTGTTGTTCCAGAGATTGAATGATTCTTTACATTGTGTGGACAAAGAAGGCTAGATTAAATTAACCAATGGAAGCATTATTGGAACTGATCAACATGTGAACAATTTTGTGACTTTAGCTGGCCTAATGTTGATGTATATTTTGTCAAAATTTATTTTTGGTCTACACTCTCTCTCTCTTGAATCACTTCAGAAAATTGAAGTTTTGTATCCTCTATCCATTTAGACACAACATGTCCCACACCCCATCCAGTTGAAAATGCTGAAATTATTGAAGATACAACAAAGAAGTACCTGAATGGCGAGAAAATAAATTATCAGTGTAATGACGGTTTTGATATATATGGATCAGCTGCTGTAACATGTACACAAAATAAGTGGTCACGCTTGCCAAGATGTGTAGGTAGGAATGTATGGTCTATATTTTTGCTGAGATTCACAACTTTCACATGGAAAGTACATTTTTAAAAATTCAAAATGAAATATTAATCTGAACCATTCACCCCAAGATGAGCTGATCCTGTGTCACTGCTCTTAGTTTTTCTGATTGACAAATTGATAAGCCTGTGGGCATTTTGATACACTCCTCATTTTTCCACTCATCCCCAATTGCCCAACTTCCAACCCATAGGCCTCCATTCCCCTCAGGTGGCCAGCAAAAGAATCAAAATATAGCCTTTAACTAGTCAGGAATAAAATTAAGTTACAACTTAATTGCAGGACTACTCTTCAGAATAATTATAAAGGATGGGGAGACTCTTGCCAATGGTAACTGGTATCTTGAGCTCTAGAGGGTGGAGACATTGAGGGCTGGGAGATAGGGTGATGCTAAACTTCCTCCAATGGGAAAGGTTTTTTTTCTGTTCAAGAAGAAATGCAGCTCAATAGTCTTGGTAGTATTTCCTCTGCTTCAGCATTTCCTAATCAGAGGGTGGAGGTGTCAGCCTAGATATCCAGTCTATGTGATGTCAAGGAAACCCAGCATGAGGGATAGATTTTAGATTAATGCAATTTTTATGACTGTAAATACATAATACTTGTGGTTGCCCTGCCTACCTTGAATGATCAAACTTGTTTGCTTATTTATTTTTCTTTCATTTCTACCCCATCACAATCTAGAGACTGTTAGCTGCTCATGTAGAATATAAAAACCAAATATAACATCCTCAGTATAATCAACTGTAAAAATAGTAAAAGAACAGAACAGACTAAGTAACCTTTATATTAGTCTGTTCTCTCTCACCCAAATCTGATGGTTTCTAAACATCAGCAAAGGTTATTGAGACCATCTCCCTCACAGCCTAGGGTAGAGGATTACAGTTGCATGCTCCATGGTTGGATTGGATTGGAAGGGAAAAGGCCAGAATAGTTCTTCATGCAGAGGTTCATTAGACAGCTTCTTTTCTGCATGTAGTTTATAGAAGGATTTAAATTTCTTGGAGAATATCCAGTTTTCAATACAACATTTCAGAATTGCTCTAATACACAATTACCAACTATGTATCCACATTGTATTCTTCTTCAGCTTTTAAAAACAAAATTAGAGGATACAGGTTCTTCCACCCTCCAAGTTAACAATCATCATACAAAAGAAGTTTCAGAGAAAATTAGTTACACAAATGCAACACTACCATTAATCTATGGCTGATGAAATATCATGACAGCATTGATTGAAAGCACCTGGTTTCATTTCTTCAAGATGAGTAGAAACAAGTGCTGTAGGGGAAGAGGAGCTTCCTCTGTCTGTAGCCTCACACTCGTCACCTCAAAGGAAAGCAGCCTCAAGCCTGCAGCATCACCCTTGTATTTTCTGTGCCATATGGTGTGTGTTGACAGTTTTGGTTTCAAAAGTGGGAGTATGTTTTCAGACATTTGCTTTAGGAAAACCAAGTGCATTTTATTTGAATGGGACCATTTTTATTTCCATTTTAGATGTAAGATGTTCTTCTCCCCCTGAAATTGAAAATGGTGAAATTGCTAGTGTAATAAAGGCCAAGTATTTGCCCCAGGAGAAGGTACACTATCGATGCAATACAAGTTATACTCTTCTTGGAACTCCTTTCATTACGTGTTTGAAGAACCATTGGACAGAAACTCCACGTTGTGCAGGTATTATTACAGATCTTCACCATGTAGAACTGAAGTTAGAATTGGAAATGAATTTGCTTTTACTTCACTGGCTCTTTCATGTTACTTTGAAAAAGTTCTGTCATATTGAAAAGGCTTTTTCAATATTTTATTGCTAGAATTGTAAAATTTAATGTCCCTGTTGAACTGTGGAAGTAGAATATATTTTCGTTAACATTGTCCCTCTTTTGCAAAATTTTGAATTTCTACTTATATAAATCTATTCAATTCATCTTATAACTAGAAGTTTTTTCTCATTTGGAAGACTATGTGTCTTTTGGAGCAACAAACATGGATTTCTATTTCACGATTAGCCTCTCCTTCTCAATCCTATGATGCCATAGAACATAAAACTGATTATCATTTTAAAAATCTCATTAATATTACACATATTACTTAACTTTACTTCTCCCTCTGTTTTCACACCTATAGTCATCATTCTACCAAGATATGTAGATTGACCCATTTGCTTCATTTTTTTCCATTTATTAATCATTTGTATTCTCTTTTCCCTTTCAAATTTAGTTATTTGAGGGTTTCCTACATTGCTCCTCATTGCACCATTCACATATCTAACATTCATTCAAATCATTTACATTCTGAGATGCCCTTCGAACGGTCACCCATGCGCTCGTCACTTCCAGAATCGACTACTGCAACGCTCTCTACATGGGACTACCCTTGCGGATTACTCGGAGGTTGCAACTGGTGCAGAATGTGGCGCTGGCTGTGATGGGGGTATCCCGATACTCCCATGTTACACCCCTCCTGCGCGACTTGCATTGGCTGCCGGTTGCCTTCCGGGTTTCCTTCAAGGTGTTAGTAACAACTTATAAAGCCCTAAATGGCTTGGGTCCAGGGTACTTGCGGGAATGCCTCCTGCCAGCATCACATTCCGATCGCCCTGTGCGCTCCCACAGGAGGGGCCTCCTGGGAATACTGTCAGTCAGGCATTGTCGGCTGGCGGTTCCCAGGGCTAGGGCCTTTTCTGTGGGAGCGCCCTGCGGATCTTCATTTGGCCCCTGATCTCCACTCCTTTTGTTGAGACCTAAAGACTTGGCTGTTTCAGCAGGCTGGCCTGGATTGACCTGGGGGCGGGTTTGTTTTAATATTACTGTTTATTACCGTAATTTTAACTGTTTTAATGTTTCTTGTATTTATAGACTTGTTCTTTATTTAATATCTTTTATTGTAAATATATTTCTTTTAAGATGTTCGCTGCCCTGAGTCCTTTGGGAGAAGGGCGGCATACAAGTCTAATAAAATAATAATAATAATAATTCTCAGCCAACATTGTGACTTCACCCATAAATGAAAGTATGTTCACATTCATGTCTACAAACAAAGCTCCTCATAAGTTTTATAAATATCATTATACTTTTATAAATATCATTATACTTTTATAAAGGAATATATAATAATTATGCAATACCATGTGTGTGTGTCACATATCTATGTCTAACTTCCTGCTTAGTTAAGTGTTCCCTTGATTGTCATCGTTGCTTTCTAATACCTCTCTATTATCATATTTAGCAACCAACTTTCAACTCTACACAAAATATTCCATAATTTTAAGCCTGTTCCTTTTATCATAAACTTTTCCTAAATCAAGAAACATATAATAGAATTTATATCTCACATCCAAACATTTCTTAATTTTAAGAAATTAAGAATGTCTTCATTGTTGTCCAGCTAAAGGACAATAATACTAATTGTATATCCCTTGCCCATCATAAAATCCTGCTGCTCTTCCCCAATTTTGCTCACTGTCACATTTTGTTTTCGGACTTCTCTCCCAGGTACATTCACAGGAACAAATAATAAACTAACCTCCCTTTAGCTTTTCACTTACTCTTACTATCTTTTCCTTTGCATGGGAGCAATAGCATCTTCTTCTAATTTAAGTTTAAAAATCCAGGTGTAATAATTGCACAAATTTTCCACTATTTCATAATTCATTTATTTTCCTCCAGGATATCAAGGTCTACTCAAACACTGTAACCACTTATCACTGAAATTCTCCTGATGTAGCATCAAATTTGCCCACCCCTACCTTTTTTCATCATTTACTGCCTTTTTATGACTTTTCCTTTGATGCTAATACCAGTAGCATTCAGTTCCATACCTTTCAATTCCATCCTTCAACCTATTATTTGCATTATAATTTATATGATGGGAAGGAGGACCTGGGTAATCATCTTCAGGGCCATGTGGGGGAATTTGTGAAACACCTGATGGGAAAAGTTGCTTATATCTATTCTCAGTAGAAGACCCGACCAGTGGTGGTATTCAGCCAGTTCGCACTGGTTCAAGTGAACCGGTAGGAAGGATTTGGTCGAACCTGTAGTAACTTCTGGCTGGCCACACCTCTGACACAGTTGTCTGGTCACTGCTCATTTGCTTGCCCCATCTGTCTGATGCTCACTCTCCCGATGCTCGCCCCACTCTCCCCACCCACTTCTCTCCTCCTATGTGGCATGCTGGGTTCTCGTGGCTTGCCATTCTAGCCTTCCCACGATGCCTGCAACCCAACTGAGCAGCCCTGATCTGCCTGCTGCTCACAGCCCCCCAATTCCTGGATCTTGGCGGGTCCCCACACCGTATCCAGGCTCAGCTGGCTGGCATCCCCACCGCATGGCCCGTCCCAGGCAGTGATGCTGGCTGGGGCCTAGCTAGCTGCTTCCCCCCCGTATTGTCCCTGTCTGGCTTGCTTAGCCACCAGCCACGGCTCCATCCCATGTGGTATTCGTGGCCTAGCAAGCTTCCCCCCACTGCCCCCAGCCTCCAGCTTGCCTGGCTTCCTGGTAGCAGAGCCAGGGTTAATCTGTCACTGCTCAGGTCGCCACCAGCCTGGATTCTTCACAGCTGGTGGGCCTTGCCTGCTAGGAGCAGGTGTGGGAGGAGCTGACCAGGGAGCACAATGCTATGCTACCCGCATCACCCTTTTGCCTGCTGCCCCTTCCGTCTCCTGCCCACTGACCTGTGTGCTTTGGGCAAGTGCGGGTGGCTGCTGTGAGAATGCTGTGTGAGAGCTCTAATGCTGATGGCGGGGAAGGAAGATCCACACTGGGTTTGCTGCACTCAGCCAGAGGGCTGCTTAGGGGGGCCTGGCAAGGCTCGGCTGCCTTTTGGGCCCAGCTTCAGCTTCCATGGGGCCTTCCGTGTGAGAGGCCTGAGAGAAAATGGCTCCCCTGAGGGTCATCTGCTTGCCCATCCACCGGCCGGGCTGGCCTGGAAATGGCATGTTCCCTTGTCGTGGGCTGATGCAGGACCCGAGCTGGAGCAGAGGTCAAGCAGGTGGCAGCCAGAGCAGGGCCCGAAAGGTAGTGAAGCCTCACCAGAGCAGATCTTCCTTCCCTGCCATAAGCCATATCTTCCAGCACATGGAGCTCACACTGCTGTCACAGCAGTGGTCCGCACTCTGCCAAAATGCTCAGCCCAGCAAGGGAGGGGCGGCTGCGCGGTGGGATGCAAAGTAGCATAGCCTCATGCTTCCTGGTTGCCCCCTCCCACGCCTCCTGGCAGGCGAGCCCCAACAACTGCAAAAGAATCCAGGCAGGGGCTGAGATGTGGGCTAGCAGGGAGCTGAGTGCCAATGGCTCTGTCCTGGCTGGCTTGCCTTTCCCTCTTCCACCCTTTTAAGCGGGGAGGAGCATGTTTCATGGAAGCGTAGGATTGCTCGGCTTTAAGAAGAATGGCAGGTTAATAACGGCAGGGTGCTCACTGGCGTAGGTGAGCACTAGGAGAAAGGGTGAGCGTGGCAACCATTTTCCACCTTTCCGGGTATCCTTGATACTCTTCATTGCCCAAAGAGGCTGTAACTAAACACCCAAACAGAGATAACGCTAGAAATTGACAACTACTGCTGCTTGAGCGGTGGGCCAATAAGGGAGCTCGCTGGTGGGGTCATGTGGGGGAAGTTTGTGTAGAAAGATGATTGGGAAACCAAGGAAACAATTAGTGGGAGTGAAGGTGGTGCGGGGAGCAGGGCCAGCCACGGCAGCTGGGGGGCTTTGTGTAGGATTGATTTATTTATTTGACTTATATGCTACCTCTCTCCCTAGGGACTCAGGGTGGCTTACAATAAAAATAGCAATACAATTAATTAAAAATACATTAAACAAGTGAACTAAGCCCAATAAAATTGAAACCCAATAAAATTTAAAATAAGAATAAAACCCCACCCCTTACCCTTCAGTCCAGGCCAGACTGTTGAAACAACCAGGTCTGTAGGTTTGGCGGAAGGAATGGAGGTCGGGAGCCAACCAGAGCTCCAAGGGGAGTCGATTCCACAGGGTGGGTGTTCCCACAGAGAAGGCTCTACCCCTGGGCACATGCCGACATTGTCTGTGGGAGCGACAGGGCAATTGGAAGTCGCTGGCAGGAGACACTCCCGCAAGTACCCCAGACCCAAGCCATGTAGGACTTCAGTATGTTATCACTAATATCTTGAAGCTCACCTGGAGGGCAACCGCAGCCAATGCAGGTCACACAGGAGGGTGTAATATGGGAGTATCAGGATACTCCCATCACAACCCACATGGCTGCATTCTGCACCAGTTGAAGCCTCGGGTGGTCAATGGCAGTCCCATGTAAACAGCATTACAGTAGTCGATTTGGGAAATTAACAGTGCATGAGTGACCGTCCGTAGGGCATCTCGATCCAGATAGGCAATTGGCACACCAGACGCATCTGGGCAAATGCCCCCCTGGTCACAGCTCCCACCTGCTCCTCCAAACTGAGCTGTGAATCCAGAAGGATACCCAAATTGCGGGCCATATCCATGGGGGCAACACCTCTCCCCCATGGCCAATGATGGGACATCCTGGATTATCTAAGATGCCAGTACGTTCAGCCACTCAGTCTTGGCCGGGTTGAGTCGGAGCCTGTTCCTCCCCAGCCAGATCCGTACCGCATCCAGGCAACAGGACATCACTGAGAAGGCATCAGTGATATGGTTCGGGGTGGAGATGAACAACTGGGTATCATCTGCATATTGATGATACCTCACTCCGAACCCATGGATGATCTTTCCCAGCGGCTGTGGGCTTCACTTTCTGGCTTTGCTTCTTGCATCTTCCCCGCTGTTCTTGTTTCTTGTCAGGCCGTATTAGCCTCCTCCTTTTTCTGTGCTGCTTAATGGTGGGATAGATAGAAGTTGAACAAATGAAGCTCCCTTGCCCCCTAACAACTGCTGAAACACTCGTTCGGTGAGGGAGGGGTGGCTGGCAGAGGGGCAATGCACGTGGAATAGCCTGGTGCTTCCTGGTTGCCCTCCCAGCAGGTGAGTTCCAGCAGCTGCTGGAGAATCCAGGCAGGGG
Organism: Naja naja; assembly: GCA_009733165.1. NCBI lineage: Eukaryota > Metazoa > Chordata > Lepidosauria > Squamata > Elapidae > Naja > Naja naja. The sequence continues at coordinate 2,888 of SOZL01001747.1, read as the reverse complement.
ATGAGATGTGGGCTGGCGGGGAGCTGAGTGCCAATGGCTCTGGCCTGGCTGGCTTGCCTTTCCTTCTGCCACCAGCTGCAGGAGGAAGGTAAGGTTTCAGGCAGTTGGGAAAGCCAAACTGCTCCCTAGCCCAGAGCTGCCAGTGGTGGTGGGGGGGTGAGGCTGCAGCACATGCCTTGCTTGAAGTTCCCAACCCTTTCCTTTTCCCAAAAGTGGGAATGGAGGAAGTCCCACCCGCGGCCCCTTTGTTGCACCCAGAAGCCTTGTCTCATGGCTTTTCCAGGCAACACAGGACCAGAGACTGGCCAGGAAGAACCCTCGTAAGGAATGACACTGCCAGGCGCTTGGAAGAGTGTGTGTGTGTTTGTTTCAGGTGGGCGCTTGGAAGTGTGTGTGTGTGTGTGTGTTTCAGGTGGATCTCCTCCTAGCTTTAGAGGAGAGGAGAGGAAAGGAAGGATAAAGAGAGAAAGGGAGAGAGAGAGAGAGAAAGAAAGAAAAGAAAGAAAAGGGAAAGAAAAAGGGAGAAAGGAAGAAAAGGGATAGAGAAAGAAAGATGGGATGGAAGGGAGAGAAAGACAAAAAGAAAGAAAGAAAAAGAGTGAGCTGGAGGGAGGGAGGAGAAATTGAATGAAATATATGAATGAATGGATGGATAGATAGATAGATACATGGAAGGTGGGAGGGAGGGAGAGAGAGAGAAAAAGAGAGAAGGAAGGACACAAACCCTGGCTTCAGAAGACTCTTTGAAATAGCACAGCAATCTAGAGCTGGAAAGGATCTCGGAGGTTATCTTCTAGTCAAGGGTCTTCAACACATTTAGCTTAGGACTTCAACTCCCAGACTTCCTGAGCTAACATGACTGGAGGAGGAATTCTGGGAGTTGAAGTCCACAAGTCTTAAAGCTGTCAAGTTTGAAGACCCTGTTCTAGTCCAACCCCTCTTCCAGCAAGAGATGCTTACAGAATTATAGAATAGCAGAGTTAGAAGGGACCTTGGAGGCCATCTAGTCCAACCCCCTGCTCCCGCAGGAGACCTTATATCATCTGAAATCTGGATTATCTTGGTGCCTCTAACAGAGGAAAATTGGAAGAGGAGTTTACTAGGCAAGGCTGCCATGCAGAAGAAGGCAGATAGTCCTTCACTTATGACCACAATTGAGCCCACAGTTTGGTTGGTAAGCAAGAGCATTGTTAAGTGAGTTTGACCACATTTTACTCAATCCATGACATCTCCTGGGTCTAACAGTCATGTGCAGGCTAGGGAAGTAAATCTGAAGGCATGTGCAATGTTCTAATGTACAGAAGTTGTACTTAAATGTGTGGTAGAAAGTGGACTATGGGTGTGTTTTTCCAAACGCAGTGAGCTTGAATGTGTATAGTTTTAGAAGAGCTCTATGTGTGTGTGTGTGTGTGTGTACATACAGTATATATAGTAGATAATGTATCTTTTTGTGTGCCTATATGCACACTATACTATGTAATATGGATGTACACATATGGAATATATACATAGGATTAAATAATGTATTATGGATGTTCAGTAGTAGTAAATAAAGAGGGAAATTGTATCTCTTTGAGGCAAGGAAAAGCTAGGCAAGGCACCCCTTCACGTGAGTGATATCAAGTTGACCACACCTACCCAGTCACATGACCACCCAGCACGCCCACCCAGTCATATGACCACCATTAGGTAGTGTGCTTACCCAGGGAACAGTTTGATTTGTTAAATCTCAGGAAGCAGACAGGGCTCAAGGCTGTGCAAGTGCCTGCATATTAAATCCATATCCCTCTTAACTGGTGAAAACCTCATGATGTTGACCTCCAGGTGGTGATCAATGTATCACTGCAGAAGGGGCATCCCTGGGACATTTTAAGGAGAGATTAGTCTGTTTCTGTTGTGGTTAGATGGCAGCAGGTACAGAAGGCTGAAAGAGAGAGCTGGACTCAGATGAGGGGCCAGGACCATCAGGGAGTGGATTGCTGCCTTCAGAGATTGTGGAGGACGAGCAGTGATGTGGAGGTTCCTGAGGAGCCTGTGCCAAGTGTACATGCACCAGGATTGCTTGGAGGAAAGAACAGTTACAATAGCATGGGCAACTGGGGAGTAAGGCTGCAAAGTAATGGCCCCTCCTTCAAGAAGATAAAAGCCAGCTGTGAAACTAACCTTCTTCAGACAAGGCAAAGACATTTTGAAACTACAGCTTCATGGATATTCTAGTTCTTAAGTTTGCATGAAGAGTCAGACGCGAAGAGCTTCAGTGAAGAGTTTATTTAGTGACTACAGCTCGAATGGACCCAACTTGGCTGGGCTATGGCTGCTACTTATAGCCAGCAGCCATAGTTGCCAGCCAATCAGAGTGCAGGGTTTTTCCACACTTTTTAAACCAATCCTATTTGACATTTTACAAGAACAATTCAAACTAAACCAATAACATTCAAACCTACATACATAACACCCCTCCCACTAGGTTCAGTCCATACCAAACCCCAACCTATCTAATGTATTCTTTTAAATAGGTGGGGCTCTTACGCACGCTTGAATGGTTATTAATGGAGAATGGGAAATAAATTAAGAACACCTTGTGGGAAGATGCCATTAATCCCAAAGCAATTGTTATTCATTTAAATACAGAACTGAGTTTAGGCATTAAGAATGTAATGACACTATAAGTTCTAAGGTGGAAAGACAATACTAGGGACAACACTAGTAATCATTTTCTGCATATCAATTAATCAAGCTGTAAGGCATTGTTGCTTTTTAAAATAAGAATTAGTATAATTTTGAAATATAGTTTCTTATGAATATGCTTAAAATGTGTCTGTGTGTGATTATACGATAATATTTGTAATCCTGAATGGTGTTGCTCAATAGATTCTGTATCTGTTATA
>SOZL01000173.1:29070-56124 GCA_009733165.1 Naja naja | reverse complement strand
GGGGGAAATTATGGAAAATAGTGGGATGCTATGATAAATGGAATAGAATATACAAAATGAGTGTATAATTGAAATTATAAATGCAGAGAGAAGGAGGGGTCATTAACACACTGTTCTCAAAAAAATAATTTTTGTTTTATTATTTGATTTTTTTATATTTGCTCATTTGTTTGCGGGAATGGTTCTGGGATGATAATACGAAGTGTTATAAGATAAATTAATCTAAAATATGGAACATTTTGTATGTGAGAATATATAAAAATAATTAATAGATGGGAATGGAAAAGATGTACAAGGAGCTTTAACCCACCGGCATACCATATGTTTTTCTGTATGTTTGTCTAAAATAATAAAACTTAAAAAAAAAAACAGGGTATAGTGTTAATGTTGCAAATGTTTGTCTTTCAAGGCCTCGGCCAGGCTCGACAGTGAATAAATCCACCCTCTGGGACCTTGGCATTCAGGATCAAATCCATACGGCAATCATACCATAGCTTAAGAGAAAGTTACTCTGCTTCACTCTTGCTGAAGACATTGGTGTAATCTGAAATTTCTGGTCAGAGATCCAGCGATGGCATGGGAGGCCCCTCAGCTACACACACATCTGTAGGTAGTGGAAGCAGTACTTTGGGCTGTCCAAATGCATCACCCTATCTGCTCATAGGATTCTCAGAGTGAGGCCTGGAGCTATTCCAACCCCAGCAGTATAGGGAAATGAGAGCAGCCACCAAGTAGAAGTCCAGTTGCTCCATGTGATTGTCCATGTGATAACAGATAACAGATAATCAGAGTTGGAAGGGACCTTGTAGGTCATCTAGTCCAACCCCCTGCCCAAGCAGGAGACCCTACACCATTTCTGACAAATGGCAGTCCAATCTCTTCTTGAGATTGGACTGCCATGTGCCTCTGGAGTAGAAGGCCATGTGAATCTGGAGTCAGGGTGGCTGTCATCATGGGTCCTGACCAGAGAGATTAGCCACCTACAGTCTCCACTAAATGGCAGGGGCAACCTTGTGTTGCAGGATCTCGTATTTCATGGCAAACACTAGATCCATAAAGTTCATGGAGGCCCCTGAATTGACCATAGATTACATTTCCAACTTTGCCCTATCAGGTCATATCAAAATCAATGCCACCGCTAAGTGAGGCAACCGCGTGACTTGTGGTTGCTGCGTTGAGCCTGCCAACATGGACATCCAATGGTGCAAACCTCAGGCCGTGGAATTTCCTGCCAGCACCCAACTTTTCTTAGCCAGCCATGTGGCGCCACATGCCCAGTACCTCCACAGTAGAGGCATAGTCCCGCCCGGTACCGGCAGCCCTGATGACAGCAGTGAGCATGGTCAACTCACTTGCATAAGTTCCTTGGCGGGAGGTGGCTCATGGGGTTAAACTGGGATGTGTGTGTGTGATTCTGCCCTCCATCTCCATACTCCCCATTGCTGAAGCTGTCCATCTATATACAGACAGAACAACAGAACAGAGTAACTGAGTTGGAAGGGACCTTGCAGGTCTTCTAGTCCAACCTGCTCCTCATGAACACATTGTTCCCTGCATCGCCTTCCTCTGTCTAACGTGCTAAAGAGCCAGATTCTAGTGCAGCCCATCAACAAGGTCAAGACTGACTTCTCACAAATAATCGTGCTGAACTTCACTTCTCCTGCCTTTTCTCTGCCTTACCTGTTCTTGGATCAAGCGCAGAAGGAAGTTCCTCCTCCTCCTCATCACTAACCAGCTGGCAGCGGCGTGCTTTCCCCACCTGAAGCCTCAGGACTGTCCTGCTGTGACTGTTGCTTCAGCCAAATCACTCTTGGCCAACTGCTCGGAACCATTTGCTGACTCACCACCTGACGTGCCTGGGACTGGTTCCTCCTCCTCCAAGCTGACATCTGGGGAGGCATCTGAAGAAGTGTCTGAGGGAGGAATCAAAGGCTATTATTAGTACTTGGAATGTGCAGAAATGAGTAAATTGACATTAGCAATTAGAGAGCAAGAAGATAAAGAGTATTATAAAATTTGGGATTTATTTTATCAATGGTTAGAAAAGAGAATAGGAAATAGGATATAATACAATATAAATACAATGATAAAGATAAGACAATGTAACATGTTATAATGAATTATAATGGACTGAATGATATTATGATTTGAGATGTCTTAGAAACTGAAATTTGCTCAAAAAGAATGATATAGTTTGTAAGTAAAGTCCAATAAGTAATCAATAACAATATAATATAATATGCATATTCATGTAAAATAAATTTTAATAATGTAGTTAGAAGGGAAGGACTGTTGATATTGTGCACAAGAAGATTTATACTGACCGACACACTGTACAATGGAAAGAAGGTTTTATGTTTTGTGTTTATCTTTGTTTATCTTTGTTGTTACAAAATAAAAAAAATTACCAAAAAAAAGGCTATTATTAGTACCACACGCTATAAAAATTCTTTCTGGAGCTACTCGTAATTGCCCTCCGCTCTTCCTAGGTGGCATATTGGACACCTTCCAATCTGAGGGGCTCATCTTCTGGCATCTTAGCCTTTTGATACTTTTCCTGGGGTTTTCTTAGTAAGGATCCTGGAGAGGGTTGCCATTTCCTTCTCCAGGGGACAACATTATGTCAGCACCCTCCATTTCGACTTGGGTAGCCCTGCACGGCATAGCTCATTGCTTCACTGAGCAATGCAAGACTCTTTGACACAACAAGGCAAAAGGAACCAATCGCACCAGAGCCTGGGTGCATATAGTTATCCTAAATATGTTGTCCCAAGAGCCAGGTCTCACCTTGCTCCACTGCCCAGAGCTCCAGCACAGTTCACTCAGGTTAGGAAGACTGAATAGAGACTCTATCCTCCCCTGTCGTACCTGTCAGGAGGCACAGAAAGTTCTTCTATGTCGCTCTTCATACAGCAGAAAAGAACACTTTTTCCAGATGTTCTGTGAAGAGACGGGAAATAGATGTTTCCCCTCATTATTCTCTTCAAGAGGCCCTGGAAGCCATCTTGCTTCTCTGCTGGGCTTCTTGGACAATTTGACCTTCTTTTGCCCTTTGGGCCAGCACAGCCTGACAACTCCTGCTCACCTGTTTGTGGGTCCCAATCCTGTCTGCTTAGAGAAAAATATCCATTCTTTTTGCTAATATACATTTTTGAATTGAATACTATTGAGTGGATGAAAGGGAATTACTCATATGACACTGAGTCTATAATATTCAAATATTAGTGACTTGATAACTCCTGAACTACTGGTTAATTGTTCTCTTTTATATTTGGTTCGTCTCGCAGCCAGTGATATCTAAATTATGTTATGGGCACATTGGCAAGTGCTTGAAGACTTCCCAGTCTGTGCTGCATTGATCCACACCCCTTCTGAGATTGTTGGAGGAGAAGTGTGTTAGTCTGTGGTAATCCCAAAATAGAAGGTGTCTGGTTAAAGGGCAAAGGCACAGACCTTTAAATTATCCACCTTCTAATAAAGTATGCTAGTCTGAAAAGTTGCTATCAACTGTCTTGCCAATAATAATGAATGGGAAGACTAGGCCTTCATCTGATGCATTTTTCCTATAGCAAGCAAAACAGGAAATCTTCCATCCTTCTCAGAAGATAAAGAAGAGAAAAGGCTGTATTGACACATTGGACTAAATGGTTTCTTTTGATGAAACATGTGTGAATCCAGCCATTGTAGCTTGCAACCACTGGTTTATGTCTCAGAGTATTATGTAAAGCTACTATCTGCTATTTACAGAATAAAGTATTAAGTAAAATGTAATGGCATGGTGGTGTGTGAGCAAGATGGTTTGGGGTGAAATGATATCAAAGCTGATTGTAGCCTTTTCTATGTGGCACTTTACCTGCTGAGAGATGGGTTTCCTTTCTTATTCCTGAGGGCTCTGAAAATGCTTTAATGTCAAACGACTTTTAATGAAGAGGGTTCTAGCAAACCAAAAGAAACTAATTGCATTGATAATATTATTATTATTATTATTATTATTATTATTATTATTATTAATGATAATAAAAGCCTTCTTGGGAGCTTGCTAAATGATGAACAGACTCCAGGTCTGTAATGGATTCCATATCTGTTGAATGAGCAATGGATTTCACATTTGCCCAAACAGCAATGGAGCTCCCATCTGTCAGACCGCTGGTAATGGAGGCTCCCTTGATTTCCATTGATGAGAGTCCTGCCAATGAGAATCATTCTCAAAAAGGGAATGCATATGAAATGCATATGTTCATGTGCTACCACAGCCTGGGGGGCATTACAGGGAAGCAGAGTGGGCAGTACTTGAGCCTCGCTTGCCCGACCACTGTGGTGTTCACTTTGCCAAGGAGACGAGCTGCATGCCCGGCAGCCTGCCTGTCTGCTTGAGGTGCACTGCGGGAAGGGGGGGCACCTTTCACTCCCCCCACAGGAGTGCCGAGGCTTTGGTTGTGTCCAGGACTCACACTATCCTTTTAACTCTTGGTGTTGTTGTGGCTGCCTCCCGGTATCCACTCGGAGCCCCGGACGGAGAGGCCGCTGGCTTAATGGCCCTCTTCTCTCCCCCGGTTTCTGGGCAAGGGTGGTATGCCCCTGGGGGTTTGGACTTTGGAACTCCCCAGGAGCCCCCTTCCCCTCTCCCCCAGAAGCGCGAGCTCTGGGAGGAGTTGACTCGCGGGGTGGATGGAGGCCTATAGGCCTGAGAGGCCCAGGGAGGCCCGGGAAGGATCTGTTCGCTGTTGCGGCCTGGGTTGGAGGAGCCGGCCTCCCTGGGTGGGGTACTCTGGTGATGTCCCCCCCGGGAAGAGTTGGCTATGGCTCCAGATCCCGCCGCCACCAGTTTGTGATCAGTTTGGACGTTATACTTCCTGGACTCTTGTGGACCTGACTGCCCCTGGTTGGTGGGCATTCACTTACAACCATTGCCTTTCTTATCGTCCTTGTCATTCTGGACTCCTTAGACACTATTGATGGTGCCTGGGTCATCTGCACCATTTCCATCATCTCCACGGATTTATGCTGCTTTTCTCCTGGAGACTCGGCTGCCTCCCACTGTGGTGAGAGAACAGTGGGAGGATGCAATTTCCCCTGCAGTGAGAGGGCAGGGGACTGCTCAGGACTGTTCAGGACTCTTTGCCGCAAGTTACTATGGTGGCAGCACAGTGACTTGTTTATTGGACTCTAACTGGCGGCAGCTGTGAGAGAGCTGCCGACTGCGGCTTGTTCCTGTTCCTGTTTATTGCCACAGTCTGTCTCTTTCATTGTATTCCATTCTTACAATGTGTTCCATCGCACTAACTACCTCCATTACTATCTGAGATGTATAAGTTATGCTTGTCTACTCCCTACTAGATTTACGGGCCTCCAGACGGTTCCCCAGTCTGTGGAATGGCCCTGTACGCTATCAAAAGCTTACCTTAATGACGGATCTTGGGATCCCGAGAGGTGGCATGTTAACTAATGGGCCAAATTCCAAACTTAGAAGGAAGGGGAAACTTCTTAAATTTTTAACCTGTTGTCTTAAGGGGTTAGGGAGTGGGTTAATGGGTCTTTTGCAGCCCGGTTCGTGGGGAGCGGGTTGGGGGGGGCGGGCCGGGACTCAGGTGGGGGCCGTGATTCCCAGGGTGGTTGGAGTCGGCAGCAGACGCCGAGGCATAGGGGCAGATCATATGTTGGGAGTGCGCACCGCCAGCTTTGTGCGGTTGCTCGCCCGACCCTATGGCCTCCTCCCCGGGGAGTTCGGGAACAGGGACCCCTGGACTTAGGCTGGTGTACTTTAATGCCAGGTCTGTGGTTAATAAAGCCACCCTCCTCCGTGAGATTATTGAGGAGGAGGCTGCGGACCTGGCTTGTATCACCGAGACCTGGTTGGGCCCAGAGGGTGGTGTCCCTCTGGTTGAATTATGCCCTCCAGGTTTTCGGGTTGTGCACCGCCACGGGCCCAGGGAAGGGGTGGGGGTGGCTGTGGTTATTAGGGAGACCTTGCTTCCAAGGGAGGTCACTATCCCAGAGATAGGCGGAAGTGAGACCCTTCTCCTGAAGTGGGGCCTAATGGTCAGGTGGGCTTGCTGCTCACATACCTCTCCCAGCTGTGTGACAGCAGCCCTGCCGGGACTTCTTGACGCCCTCTCGGGTGGCGGTGGAGTTCCCAGGCCTTATAGTCCTGGGGACTTTAACCTGCCTTCCCTGGGGATGCGCCGGGATTGGCCCAGGAATTCATGACTTCTATGGAAGCCATGGGCCTGACCCATTAATTCATGGCCCCACCCATGAGGGGGAACACTCTAGACCTAGTTTTTGTCTCTGAGTGGTGGCTGTGACAGAGGGCAACCTGTTCATACGGCTCTGCCCGCTCCATGGTCTGATCACTATCTCCCGCGGCTGGTTTTCCAAAAGGCCACCCCCACTGCTGGGACAGGGAGCCTCTTAGATGGTTCCGCCCAGGCTTTATGGACCCTGAGCGGTTCCAGGCGAACTGGGGCCTTTTCCCTCTTCCCTTGCTCACAGCTCTGTTGAGGATCTGACGCGCTTGGCAGGGCCGCCTCGAGGCCCTCGACAGGGTTGTCCCCATGCCCCTCACACACGCGGATCTCGGATGGCCTTGGTACTCAGAGGAGCTCCGGGAGATGAAACGCCCGGAGGGGCTTAGAGAGCAGGTGGAGGGCCACCCGCCTCAGTTCGACGAACCCAGTTAAGAGCCCATATTAGGACTTACCTGGGAGCTATGAGGGTGGCGAGAAGTTCTTTCTCCACCCTCATAGCGCCAAGAGATAACCGCCCAGCCGCCTCTGTTCCGGTTACGCCTCCTTGTCCCTGGGAGGGGGCGATCCAATGGGAAGGGCTGAGGAATTTGGTCAATATCTGTCGGATAAGATCACTCAATTCGAGCTGGTTGTCCACTGATTTGCAGTGGTCTGAGGAGGATACAGGTAGTCTGGCCAGTATGTTCTGGGATGAGTTCGATCCTGTTTCCAGGATGAAGTGGACGGATTGCGCGGCGCCTGAGTTCCACCACATGTTTGTTGGACCTGCGCCCTTCCTGGCTGTCTTATGCCGCCAGGGAGGTCACCCGCGTTGATCCGGCAGTTGTCAACGCCGCTAAGGGAGGGTGTCCCCTGAAAGAGGCGGTGGTGAGACCTCCTGAAGAAGCCTGCCCTGGACCCACTGTGTTAGATAACTTTCGTCCAGTCTCCAACCAACCTTCGCCTGGAAGGTTGTTGAGAGTGTGGTACAATTTCGCTTTTCCTGGATGAAACGGACTACCAGATCCGCAATCGGGCTTCCGCCTGGTTTCAGCACGAGACGCATTGGTCGCACTGATGGATGATTCTGAGGGGGCGGACAGGGGTTTTCCTCTGTCCTGGTCCTGTTAGACCTCTCAGGCTTTCTCATACCATCACCATGGTATCCTTTATGCGACACGGGGTTGGGGTGGGGGGCACTGTTTCGGTTTTCCTCTCTCCTCGCGGGCGGTCAATCGGTGTTAGCAGGGGCAGAGATCGCCCCAGGGCACTCACTTGTGGGGTCCCTCAGGGTCGGTCCTCTCCCTTTATTTAATATCTACATGAAACCGCTGGGTGAGATCATTCGTGGTTTTAGTGAGGTATCATCAATATGCTGATGATACACAGCTATATATCTCCACCCCAAACCAGATCAGTGATGCCCCTCCGTGATGACTCGCTGTCTGGATGCGGCACGGATCTGGATGGACGGAAATATGCTTCACTCAACCCGCCAAGACTGAGTGGCTGTACATACCGCATCGCGTCCAGTTTGGAATGTCCATCGCTGACCATAGGGGAGTGGTGCTGCCCCTGTGGATAGGGCTAGGAACCTGGGGTCCTCCTGGATGCACGGCTCCGCTGGAGGAGCAGGTGGGAGCCGCCACCAGGGGCTTTTGCCCAGGTCCGCTGGTTTCGCCAGCTTCTCGCTGCTTGGACCATGATGCCCTGCGCACGGTCACTCATGCCCTTGTTACTTGCACACTGACTACTGCAACGCTTCTATCTCTAGGACTGCCCTTGCACACCATCCGGAGATTGCAGCTGGTGCAAATGCGGGCGCTGGTGGTGATGGGAGTTCTGCCCTCCCTGCGCCTGCCCATTGGTTGCCGGTTGCCCCGGTGAGGTTCAAGGTTCTAACTTTAACATACAAAGTCCTTCATGACATGGGTCCCTATTATTTAAGGGAGCGACTGCTGCCGACATCGAACACTAACCGCCTCTGTGCGATCTCACAGACAGGCTTTGGGTCCGGCCAGCCGACAGTGCCGGCTGGCGGTCCCCTGACGACGGGCTACTGTCTGTCTGCCCCTGACCTCTGGAATCAACTTCCCCTGAGCTCCGCCTGGCCCCTGACCTCCGACTTTCCGCCACCTGAAGACCTGGTTGTTTAATCAACCCGGCTGTGACCCTGGGGTGGGGTGGTTTTAGAGTTTTAATGCTGCGATTTTAGTATTAATTCGCTTGATTTGTTTAATCTGGTTTTATTTAACTTATTGTTGTGTGGTTTTATTTTGTAAGTCAGAGTCCTTCGGGAGAGGGGGCGGCATATAAGTTGAATTAATAAATAAATAAATAAATAAATAAACTCCTCCCGAGTGGAAGCCAGTCGATGCTAGAAAGGGCAAGGGAATCCTGGAGGGCCAGGCTGGGTGGGAGGTAGCTGTCCCATTTCCCGCCCCTTTGCTGATTAGAAGGGCCCTTGGGTGGAGATACTATGCGCTGGTTGCCCACACATCAACAGCCCTGCCTCCTGCCTCCTGGCCTAGCGCTCAAGGTCATTCCCACGTCATCTGGCCACTGGGAGGCCAAGGGCCCATCAAGCATTAATCATGGTGATCAATTGGCTAGAGTGGAGGCCCCATGAAGAAGGAGGCATAGCAATGTGGCCGGCACCAATAGTCCCATTCAGTGGTTGGCAGACAGATTATGTGTCATCAATTAGGGACAGATAATCAAATTATATGGTCACTAGCAGAAAAAATAATCACTTGATGGCACATAATCAGTCAAATCGATGCCTCCCCTAGAATATCTGGTCATATGACAATGTTGCCTTTGTGCTTACTTCAGAGAGGGTAGGTAGTTATTGCATCTTTTGTTGAAAAGTTGGGCTCCAAAGTGCACTCTCATTAAGCAGACCAAAGATACAGCTGCATTTTCCAAGCAGTGCTCCTATCTGAGTGTTCAATAACTGACATTATAATAGATGGTGCAAAAGTAGTGAGGTGAACAGGGAAAGATAATACGACAGCAGTATTTGTTCAAATAACAAGGAATATAAAAGCCTCTGCTAAGCACCATTACCATGTTTCATTTAAAGGAGTCCTTTGTTGCACAACAATGCAGAAGAAGATTGATAGTTGTTATGATTCAGTGGCTAACAGTCCTCACTTTGAGGTAGAAAATTAGGTAATTGGTAGAAGCAAATCTCGGCTGGAATGGTCTGGAAAAAACGCTTGATGGCAGACACATATTTGCACATTTTGATAGATGTAGATAATATTGATCTAACGTGGAAATAATAATCAGATTCTCAGCACAAATAGTGAGCAATAAACTTCAGGTTTGGTGGTATATTCTTCCTTTCTTCTTTCACCATTTCTAACAATACATTATAGAGGCATTTTCGCAGACAATACATATAATTTAGTGCTTACTTTTATCTCACAGCAGGTAGGAAGTAGATCCACTGGCTGGGCTGCTATATACAGCCGCCAAGAGGGCTTGTCAGATGTCCATCGCCTCCTGACGGGCCTAGCTCAGGAAGGGAGACCAGCCTCCGTCACAGATTTAACTGCTATCAGGGGTTAATAATAATAAATAGAATTATTTAATGTCTTATTGTGACCTGAAAAGCCCCTCCTATGCAAGTATTAATTACTAACTTTTGTTTCCCAAATAATTAATTTCCAAATTAATTTTATCAATGCAGCAGTTTCAGATCCGTTTCTGAATTTATTTAAGCCTCTATGCACCTGCTCCTTTTAGCATTCTACAATCACATCGTTTATTTCTTAGAGATTAGTATAAAGTACAGGAACATATACACACATCATTTCAACCACAAAGTGAAGAAATTTCAAACTGCACACTCATATCTGGGCTGCTTTCTGCACTTGAGCGGTGCACTCTAAAAGCATATGTCAGTGCATTGTAATCTGCTGTGGTGATACTGGAGAAAGCATGAATTCAAATGGCAAAATGCCAGTTTAGAAATGGCAGAACATGTGTAGATACAGAGGGTGCTGAGTTCAGTATTTGACATCTTGGATCATATTATTTCTAGAGGTGTCGGGGAGCCATAAGAAACACATTCAGCTTGATTGTATAGTCTATACCCAATCTATAACAAATTACATCCCCAAGTTTCTGAGAAACAATTGTGAGTAAGGCAGAAGAATGGACTTTATTTTTAAAAGTTTTTATTTTTTATAAGAAAAACAAACAAATAAAACCATCTTTCAGTTCTACAGTGTGTCGTTGGTACATATATCTTGTGCACATAATAATATCATATATTTCTTCCTTGTTTATATTTATAACCATTCTAATCGATATTTTGACATTGGTCAATTGTTATATTATCATTAACATTGTAATTATTATCTTTCAAAAATATATTCCATCCTTACCTAAGTTATATTCATTCTCTTATTCAATCCAAATCAATCAGTTATAATATGTGATTACTATTATCACATGTTTCAGTCTCTTACTCTTCTATCTAGCCATTCATAGAATAAATTCCAAATCTTATAATAATCTTTTTCTTCCTGTTCTTTAATTGTCATTGTCAATCTACTCATTCCCCCACATTCCATTATTTTCTTAATTGTTTCCTCCTCTGTTGGAATTTTTCATTTTTCCAATTTAGTGTAAATACAATTCTAACTGCTGTTAGTAGATTGATAATCAAATATGTTATCTCTCTGTTGTAACCTTCAGGCAAAATTCCCAATAAAAATATCTCTGGTTTTAAATCTGTATGTTGTTTTATCATTTTTTTCCAACCACATGTATATTCTGGTCCAATATTTTTAGCCAATGCATGTCCACCACATATGGTAATATGATCCAGGTGTCTGATGGCATTTCCAACACTTTGCCGATTTGTCTTTGAACATCTTGGCTATTCTTGCTGGGGGTAACTGCCACCTGTAAAACATCTTATACAAATTCTCTTTGTAGTCCTTTGTCATGGTTAATTTATAGTTTCTAATCCATAGTGTCTGCCATGTATCCAGATCCAGATTTATCCAGAATGGACTTTTGTCTTCCTCTTATATTCTTAATTCTTAGTGAACTTGAATCAAGACTTCTTTTCAATTGAAAATGTTGCACCAACTAACAAGGTTACTGCTGAAAGGACAATATCAAAGCAAGGTATGCTGCATTGCCATTCACATGAGGTAGAATTTTTGTTGATACTTTAATTGAAATCACTGTGCATGGAAATTGTCCATGCCAGCTTCAGACATGCACTTCCTGCCATTTTAGCTATCTCATTTGTGTATCTTATTATATACAGTATTTTGCTAGTGTATGTATTGTAACAACAACATAGCATGACTTGCATGAAATTATAACCTCTTAGACACTGTAACCTGGGTACTGATCTGTAAAATGCCTTTTCTGGAAGAATACAAAATTTATGCCGGCATAGAAAATCTACTGTTCCTTTTGTTAGTACCATCATGATGTTCCAAGGACCGATCTTCCTGAAGTTGCTGAACAAAATTCTATTTCTTACTAGACAATACACTGGTTGATGCTGCAGAAAGTACAGGTGATCCTCAAGTTACAACCGTTCATTTAGTGGCCGTTCAAGGTTATAACGGTACTGAAAAAAAAGGACTTATACCCTTTTTCACACTTATAACTCTTGCAGCCTCCCCATGGTCATGTGATCAATATTCAGCCACTTGGCAACTGACGCATCTTTATGACGGTTGCAGTGTCCCAGGGTCATGTGATCTGCTTTTGTGTCATTCTGGCAAGCAAAAGCAATGGGCAAGCCAGATTCTTACAACAACTGTGTTACTAACTTAAGAACGGCATTGATTTCAGAGATTGTATTCAGCAGGTTCTGACTAGTTCTGGAGAACCGGTAGCGGAAAATTTGAATAGTTCGGAGGATCGGTGGTAACCTTCCCCCAGGAGTTGGGTGGGAATGGAGATTTTGCAGTATCCTTCCCCTGCTACACCCACCAAGCCATGCCCACAGAACTTTTTTTTTAAAAGTCAAGTTGAATTTAACTCAGATGGCACTCTTTGTTCTAACAAGTCCACACCTCCTGTTTTCTTTTCCTTCCCAATTATTCAGAGCTTTACAAACCACAGTCCTCCAAAAAGATCCAGTCAATATAAATTTCCTCTTTAGCAATCTATTGTTCAGCTTGAATTACTGCTGATATAAAATCAAGATATAGTCATCCAAGTTAGTTGTGTAATTCCTTCTACAGCTTCTACTCTCTCGCTCGGACTCCGTCACTGTCAAAGACAATTCACACCTTTTTTAACTTCTTTCAATTGCCGCTTTGAGACCTTTCTTAAAGATACTTTGTAATGTCTAATCCTCCTCTTCAGGGTGGCCATTTTGGACCATCGCTTCAGGTGTCTTCGGAGGGGCTTTGCCAAACGGGGGATTTGCGGCTCCCCTCTACCCGGCTGGTCTCCCCTTTCTCCACCGCCCTATGAGGCAACTTCTGCCCCAAATCTAAAAGATAGGGGCTCTCCGGCCGAAGCATGGACCAAAGCCGCACAATTGTGGTCAGCGGTCCGTCTTCGGGAGGCTCAAAACCGCTGAACCGGTACTAAAAAATTTTGAATCTCACCACTGATTGATTTCTTTAACAACTGTGACAAGACAGGGAATAAAATGGAGCAAAGTTCACTTCACAAATGTTTCACATAGCAACATAAATTTGGGGCTCAACTGTGGTCGTGATTTGAGGACTATCTGTATACAGCTGTATATAGAAAATAATAACAGTCAGTGAACAATGTTGTTTATTTAACTGTTGATTTTAATTAAAAGTTTTGTGGAAATAAACAAAAATTAAAGAAAATGTACATAAAATGATAACATAAAAACACAAAATTAAAAATGAACAAATATTAAATATAACACGATGACAACAAACAAACAAACAAAAACACCAAGCCATTGATCAAGGAAACTTCCTTGAGGGAAAGCTGCTCCTCGATGGGCTTCATCGGTGGGGTGATTCAGCCCTCCATCGTCGGTTGCTGAAGCCGTCCCTCTATATACAGAAAGAATAATAGAACAGAGTAATTGAGTTGGAAGGGACCTTGGGAGGTCTCCTACTCCAACCTCCTTCTTACAAACAAATCGTTCCCAGCATTGCCTCGTCTGCCTGCTGTGCTAAAGAGCCAGCTTCTGGTGCAGTCCATCAAGAAGAGCGAGACTGGCTCCTCACAAGTAATCAAGCTGACTTTCGCTGCTCCTGCCTTTGCTCTACCCTAAGTGTTCTGGGTTCAGCTGCAGAAGCAGTTCCTCCTCCTCCTCCTTCCTAACTAGATGGTAGGTGCATGCTTTCCCCACCTGAAGCCTCAGGGCTGTCCTGTTGCGGCTGTTGCTTCAGCCAAATCACTCTGGGCAGGCTGCTTGGAGCCATTGACCAACTCACCTCCTGAGGTGCCTGGGACTGGTTCCTCCTCCTCCAAGCTGCCATCTGGAGAGGAATCTGAGGAAGCATCTGGGGAGGAATCAAAGGCTACTATTAATACCACTTTGCTCTTTCTGGAGCTACTTGTAATGCCCTCCACTCTCCCCAGGTAGCAACCTGGACACCTTCTGATCTGAGGGGCTCATCTTCTGGCATGGTAGCTTTTAGCCTTTTGATACTTTTCCTGGGGTTTTCTTATTAAGGATGCTGGAGAGGGTTGCCATTTCCTTCCCCAGTGGACCACGTTGTGTCAGCACCCTCCACTCTGGCCTGTCTGACTTG
This sequence comes from Naja naja, assembly GCA_009733165.1. Taxonomy (NCBI): domain Eukaryota; kingdom Metazoa; phylum Chordata; class Lepidosauria; order Squamata; family Elapidae; genus Naja; species Naja naja. Next base: position 42,161 of record SOZL01000173.1, on the reverse strand, counting down.
GGTGGCTGCTGCAGCAAGTCTACAGCACTTTACTCGTTGTCCGAGGTTCCCTGCTGATGTTGTCCTGGGTTCCCGCAGGAACGAGTCTCAGCCCTCGCCGAGACAATTTAGGGGGTCCTCGCAAGGACGAAAGAAGCCAAATAAGAGACACCACACAAGAAGTTTCTAAACATGAGAAAGCACGAAGTGCCTGGGGTGATGTTGTGTCCCCCGAACAGATCGCAACAGTCTCCTTTATTAAGCAGATTTAGCAGGGAGGGGTAACTACAGCAAAAGGGGGGAGCAGTGTGTGGAAAGTTACCAAACAGCGTGAGTCTGAGCATGCGTATCAACAAAATACCACCTGGTTTACAGGAAATCACAAATTCCAACAGAATAGAAACCTAAGCTCAGGAATAACAAAACTTAATTAGAGGAGGAATGCAATTGGGTACTATAACTCAAGTCTGTTAGACACTAGGTATTTTGCACTTCTGAAAGGAATGCGATGGGAGTAATACACATCAATTGTGCCAGGCTCCTGTTATCTTGTAGCTCTTAACAAGGGTATGTCACATTCTTTAGCTGTGAGGCCTGGAAAACATAAGGTACCATATAACACCATTTGGCTGTGAGGCCTAGGAGAACATGAACCAAGGATATATCCATATCTCCTCTGTTTTTATTTTTTAAGATGGTTAATAACCTTCTAAAGCTAAGACATCCCCAGGGAATCCCCCCTCCGGGAGATCCCGCAGGGAGCCAGTACGCTTTTCCAAAGGAAAAGTTTCTGATTCAGAGTCTTCATCAGACTCAGAGGCTAATTCTAAAAGAGGTTGTTTGAATTCATTTTCAACAGTGTGCTTTAGCAAGAGGACATCATCACTAATACCATTTAGTCGGTGTTTCAAGAAAGCTAGAACTCTCCCCATGACACATGGGCCAATTGTACATGCAAGGAGCAACAAAATCAGAGGACCGGCTAGGGCCGAGAGGAGGGTGGTCAACCAGGGAGAGAAGTTGAACATTTCCTGATACCAAGTGTGGGATTGGGAACGCTCTCTTTCTCTATCTTTTAATCGGTATTTAATTCAGCCATAGAGTCAAGCACAATGCCCGAGCTGTCGGTGTAAAACAACATTCCTCTTTCAAGGCAACACACAGACCGCCCTGTTTAAGGAATAGCAAGTCCAAGCCCTTCTATTTTGCAGGACTACTTCGGAAAGAGAGGTGAGGGATTTTTGGAGGGCAACCATAGATTGCTCAATGCGTTCGAGGTCATCATCTATTTCAGCACTGAGTTTGCGGATGTTTTGGTCAGCCACGATCATGCCTGCGATCCCTGTAGCCGCACCAGCGGCTCCTAGGCCCAGGAGAAGGGCCAGGTCATGGTAGTAACCATTTCCCGTTTGGTTCGTGGAAAGTACTGGAGTGTTTCCATGCGAGAAAGGAATACATTGTTGGAAAAAACAGACATTTTAGGGAGAAGATAAACCTGAATGCAAAAAGCTCTTTGTGTGTGTAAAATGTCACCACTGACACATGCAGTAGCACCTGTAGAGCAGGCCCAAATAGAGCCATTGGAAGGAATAAAGAACTGACCGTGTAAACGTTTGAAAAGGTTTGCAGTTGATAGAGTAGTGTACATTGTAGCCCACCCTTCAGCGTTAAACCCTAGCCTTTCTTTTGGTAAATAGATGTGCAGAAAATATAGGCATCTGAGGTGGCATTGATGCAAAAGTGAGAAAGGTTAGAGGGTACATACCCAAGGCAACAACCTTGACCTTCAATTGAGGATACCGTTATAGAAGAGTTAGACCACCTGCAAGCAGCATCTGAGGTACTATTGGCAAAAGGTAAGGCAGAACCTATGGCCTCATAAAAGGGGTTGAGAAGACAAACACAGCCAACACTTACTATCATTGTTAGGAAAAGCATGGGCTGCCACAAGGGCATCATGCAGAGGAGACCAAGGACACCAATGGTTGTTTCTTTTAGTCAAGGGCTTTAAAAAGGGCGAGTTGACTTGTTTGTTTGGGCCCACAGGTGGGGATGTTTCTAAGGACATGGATAGACGGATTATGAATATATTACCTGGATGACTGATGTGGACTTATCGTTCATCCTTCCCCCATTTTTACCATTAAACCATTCAGTAATTGGAAGATTTCTTCCGTGAGATGTAAAAGTAACAGTCATAGGGTTAAGGCGAACGCCGCAGCAGGCCCAATTGGAGCAGGAATGCCAAGGCAAATTGTTATCAGGGCCTAGTACAGCTTTGATATAGTCAGTAGTATAGGGAGCAGTCCACCAAATTTTCCAGTTGACACACATTGCCAGGACTTGCAGTACCAATCAGAGATGGTTCCACATTCATCTAGGTGGGAGAGATCAGTAAGATGTCCTGGGCAAATATACAGGCCTGGACCAATGCTCCAGACATCCCGAGGGAAGGTTCACATTTTGTTTTATGTTTAAATCCATGGCGCCGACCAGCATTTCAGCAAAGTCAAAGGAAAGTGTAGGAAACCAAGGCCACAGAGTTCGATTAGAGATGGAATGAAGGATGCTTCCTTGGAAGTCAAAAATAGTCCAAGTATAATTAGCGGGACGATGCAGGTTCTGCTGTATGCTGGAATAGGAGCGCCGCAAGCGGAGAGCTGCAGGGGTAAAACATGGGAAAAAGGCAAGGAGAGAAGGGAAACTTTCATATCAAAAGATCTTTTTTGCTTTGGGAAAAACAGGGAGCATGCATAAGAGCCGTAGTCTTCAGATGAAATGTTAAAATTAACAGAGAAGTGGAACAGGGAGAGGATATAATGTAAGTATTGTTAGAGGGATGGATAGGATATCCATTCTTTAGCCAAGTCCACTGAGCTGGATGCAGGAAGGGATGGCGTTGTCTGCAAACAAGTTCCACACGACCCCCTAGAGGGGTTTGCACTCTACAATGAGGAACTCTAATATAAGCACTTAGACGTTCAAGGAAAGTACATTTAGGAAGAGAGGAAGAGGCATTAGAGACAGAAGAGGCAAGAGAGATCAGGGATAGGATCAGGAGGATCTTCATCTTTCTTTTTTGGTTGAGCGAGAAGACAGGGGCGGACACAGCGAGCTGGAACCCACAAAACTCGATCAGGCAATTGAACTGCTGCGTAGCCTCTTCCCCAAGTGATCAGTTGAGCTGGACCTTTCCAAGCTGGATCTGGAAGATGCCTGTAATAAACCAGAGGACGAGAAGAGGGGAGGGAGGAGTGGAGAAATGTCTCGAGGCAGCAGTGGAGGCAGGAGATCCAGTGAGGTTAAGAAAATTCAATGAATACAAGCTAACATTTAATACATTTTGCAACGCCGGAGTGTCGGGGGCTGATGCCTTTTGACCCCAAGTGTCTGTCCAAGGCCCGTTTAAGAGTCAAATTGCCCTCTCTATAATGGCCTGGCCTTGGCTATTGAAAGGAATGCCGAATTTATGGATTAATGACCAGCGATGGCAAAATTGTGCAAAGGCAGAGCTCGTATAAGCTGGTCCATTGTCAGTTTTAGAGTTTTGGACATCCCAACGTTACGAAAGTCCGAATACAATGATTAATAACTTGTTTTGCGGTTTCACCCTTTGCAAAGTTGCCATGATGAAACCTGAATACGTATCAATGGAAACATGAATGAATTTCCAAGGGGCAAAGGATGGATATTGAGTTACATCCATTTGCCATGTCTCACAAGCACTAGTACCCCTGGGGTTGACCCCTTGTGGGATAGCAGATGCCTGTAGACTGCATGTTGGACATTGCTGAATTATGGCAGAGGCTTCTTGATGGGTAATACCAAATTGCTTGACAAGAGCCTTTTGTTCTGATGAAAATAGTCATGGCTTTCTCCTGCTGTTAAGGTATACAGACAGGAGGACGGGTTGGTTTTACATGCCTCATCTGCCATATGATTTCCTTCTGATAAAAATCCAGGAAGATGTTGATGACTTCTAATATGTGCTACAAACAGTGGATGAGCACGGAGATGTAAAAATCCTGGAGCTGTAAAAAAGTCTCATTAAAGGGACAGGGGTTGAGGGAGAAATGTAAGCATCGTATATACAAGAGACCAGATGTGAAACATACAACTATCTGTAATAATGTTAAGGGGCTGATTGGGAAACATTGAAAGAGCAAGATTGAAGGCAGACAATTCTGCTTGTCTTGAGTAACTGGAATATGGCAAGCTTGTGCCAGGCCTTTAGCAGTTTGATGAAAAAGAGTGATTGAAAAAAAATCAACAAAGCAATAGCCTTAAGAAAGAGGCCCAGAAAGGGTCAAGTGACTACCTATGTAAGAAATATCTTCGGTCTTGTAGTAGCTGTTGCAAAATTAAAAATAAGATCATGATTAGGGTAAATCCTGGGCATAATATAAGCACCTGGAAGATTAAAAATAATTTGACACACATAATGAGAGTCAGAGATTAAGTTGAAAGGCTGTTGAGAAAAAGTTTTGAAAGTTAAAATAGCAGGACACTTTCCAGGTATCATCATGAGAATCCTTGTAAAGGAAGAAGTCATTAAGTAAGCAAGCCAAAGTTCTTTAGGCAAACAATACAGCTTAGATAGTCAGGCAAAGGACATTGAAGAGATAAGTTATTCTGAAAATAAAATTGAAAATCAGACTTTACATAACTCCACCATTTATACCTTACTGTACTTATCAAAAATTAGAAGAAAAAGTTATTTGCAAAGCCCATTGTAAACCTTTCATGACTTTACCTGTTGTGCTGGCAATAGCCATGCATTCTCCAGTTCTTGTTGTAAACCCTCCAGATGGAGTCAAATTTTAGTGTCAATTCTCTGCTTTAATCAGAATATGGATTAAGAGCATGTACAAAGTGCAGCTAGTTTTAAATTTTGATTCCCTTTGCTGAAACTGGGAACTGAGTCATCTTCAAAGATCCAGGCAAATTGCCCACCTGGGAACCGAGCCACCTTTACAGATAACGTTCCAGGCAATTTGCCAATCTCAGCCTATCTATCTGAGGCTCCTTTGTGTGAAAATCTCTAAAAATCAGGAGATGAAGCTATGTAACCTATGAAAAGTTACTTTCTAACCTCGCCTTTTTCAAGGCAAAACTCAGAGCAGAAAAAAAATGGTTAAAGTGATCAAAGCCTCATTCTCCCCCGCCTCCACCCCTACAACAACCAGCGAAGACAAGAAGGGGGAATGTAAAGCCTCATTCCCCTCCCCGCCTCCACCCCTACAACAACCAGCGGAGACAAGAAGGGGGAATGTTTAAAACAAATCTCATCCATTTTTCCACTCAATATTCTTTTCACCAATAAATCACACACAAATAATTTTCATCATGAGTAAAGCACACACAAATACACACACAAATAATCCTATCTTTCTCAGGTCCGGACCTTTCTCACACTCTTTCTTACTCTCCTTTCAATCTGGGATAGGGGTCAATACACAAACATTTCTACCACCTTTTTACCATCAACATACTCACACATTTACACTGTAATCATACGGCTTGCAATTTACAATTCTTTTCTGAGAGCCAATAAGCTCTATTGTAGAGGATCTCATCCTCCAGGGCTGGAAATGATTGCATACAGACACATTCTCACACACAATACCTCCAGCCCTGAGGAGGGTTTGTCCCTTTAAGTTTCCACATTTTATATTTTTTTATAAACCTGTAGTTTGTTCTCAGAGCATTGGGAGAACTTAAGGAGCGGTTCCAATCACAAAGGTGATTGTGGGCCCGAACCACTGCCTATCTGCCCCCACAACTCTAAGTCCAATCCAAAAAGCCAATTTAATTCTCTGGTTGCCAAACATGTTACAATTAATTTATTTTGAACTTCAGCAATTCCAATTAGGGCTATACACAGGTAAAGGATATTTTCTTCAATTCAATCCTATTCAATTCTGCATACACTTATTTACATTATTATACATACACAGCTAAGCTCAATTCTGCATGCAATTATTATACATTATTATACATCACATCTAAGAAGTTTTAATGAAAATCACATCATGAAAAGAATAGTAAACATTTTCATCTTCTCTTAGTTCTTCCTAACACATAACAGTAAATGAACCATATTTTCTTTGAACAGCCCCATTGTACTGTATGGAGGGGCTTCCTAACAGATCTGTGTCTCATTCCATGCTTCTGATCAGCAGATCTAATTGTGGACTATTGAAATCAATAGGGCATGCCTTCCACTTTCAATTCTGCCATCCAGTGCATCAGAAGAGAGCAGTTGCCTGTATTCTAGTTACATAAGCATTACATACGGAGAGTGAATACCGTAGGAAGTAACAGCTTCTTTTAAACTTTTAAGCATCCGCACATTGATGTTCTCATGGAATTCAGCACACCTCCCCCCGGAGGGATGGTCATAGGGTAAGCTGAAAGCGGAGGTTCAGTTCTTAGAGAAAGAGAGGAAGAAGCAACCAAGGCAGAAAAAGTTCCTGCAGTCATGTCTGTATCCTCTGAAGGAGGGAAAGACGCTGCAGGAGCAGAAAGAGCTGTGTCTGCTGGGGGAGCAGAGGCAACTTCAGGGACAGTAGGAGACTCATACGGAGGTGGAGAGACCTTTGGCAAGGATTCCTCCGTATTAGAAGAGAGCAGAGCAGCAGAATCAGTAGAAGGAGAGTTAGGATAGAAAAGAAGTAAGAGATTTCTTAGAAAGAGGATAGACAGTGGTGCCATTAATCTTTTGCAAACAATTAGTCTTCTTCACCAGAGAATAGAGCTCATCCCTATGCATTGATGAGTCCCTTGAGTTTGAGGAGCCCATTACTTACGTGTGCACTTTGTCGCATCCGGACGGGTAAGCAATGAGGGTGAAGGTGACGCACCACTAGCCAATGGTCGCGCCTCTGGACAACTCAACAGGATCCCGGACGAGCCCCCAGATGCTGCAGCAAGTCTACAGCACTTTACTCGTTGTCCGAGGTTCCCTGCTGATGTTGTCCTGGGTTCCCGCAGGAACAAGTCTCAGCCCTCGCCGAGACAATTTAGGGGGTCCTCGCAAGGACGAAAGAAGCCAAATAAGAGACACCACACAAGAAGTTTCTAAAGATGAGAAAGCACGAAGTGCCTGGGGTGATGTTGTGTCCCCCGAACAGATCGCAACAGTCTCTTTTATTAAGCAGATTTAGCAGGGAGGGGTAACTACAGCAAAGGGGGAGCAGTGTGTGGAAAGTTACCAAACAGCGTGAATCTGAGCATGCGTATCAACAAAATACCACCTGGTTTACAGGAAATCACAAATTCCAACAGAATAGAAACCTAAGCTCAGGAATAACAAAACTTAATTAGAGGAGGAAGGCAATTGGGTACTATAACTCAAGTCTGTTAGACACTAGGTATTTTGCACTTCTGAAAGGAATGCGATGGGAGTAATACACATCAATTGTGCCAGGCTTGTTATCTTGTAGCTCTTAACAAGGGTATGTCACATTCTTTAGCTGTGAGGCCTGGAAAACATAAGGTACCATATAACACCATTTGGCTGTGAGGCCTAGGAGAACATGAACCAAGGATGTATCCATAGGTGGCCCTGTGCAGCATAGCTCATTGCTTCGCTGAGATTCACAAGGGAAAACATTGGTCGATGAAGAGACTAAAATAGATACCTCTTCTCATTGAAGAAGGCGTTCCAGGGAGTCCAGGATGTCCTCTTCCAGGCTGCTGACATCCTCCAGAGTGTCTTCCCCTTCTGGAGAATCCTGTGAACCACAATGATTCCTCTTTAGCCATCAGAGAAAAGAAACTCAGAATTCCTAAACGAGGGCCTATTGAATGGGGACCACATCCATTTAGGACACCAGTCCCTGCTGCTTTGTAGCAAAGGAACTAATTGCACCAGAGCTTGGGTGCATAGAGTTAGCCTAAGTCCGTTGTCCCAAGGGTTGGGTTTCCCCTTGCTCCACTGCCCAGAGCGCTCCAGCCCAGTTCACTCAGGTTAGGAGAACTGACTAGAGGGACTCTATCCTTCCCCAACCAAAAATACTTTGTCTTTCTTACCCATGGACTGGAAGAAGGACTGGCCTCTGAAGCCTCTGCATCCTGGACTCGGCTATCCTCAGATTCCTCCTCCAGAAGGTCAGCTAAGGAGTCCAGGTCCCACAGGCTGCTGGAGTCCACCAGGACTGTCAGCGAATCCTGCAAACGACAGTATTAAATCCTAAGCTTTCTGCGTCCCAGTAAGATTGCTAAAGGATAGGGTGCCATCAGGAATTATGGCATGGCCTCCATCGGACCCATTGCCAAACTTTCTTACCTGTGAGGAAGGTGTTTCCACCCCACCAGGAGAGAGCTCCTCCTCCACTGGTTGGTCTTCTGCTTCCTGATATAAAAATGCAAATATTCCGTCTGTTGGCATCTCAAGAAAACCACACAGACAGGGCTTCTTCTTCTCACAAGGGGAGGAGCTGTCCAAGCCTTACCAACTCAGTGCAGGTCTCCAAACTGGTGGACAGCCACGGCCTCCAGTGCCTGTCCTCTCTGGGGGGAGAAAATGAAAGGGCCAAAGATCAAAAGTAGCCATGGGCCTTTTTTGAAGAGTGGTATGTGGAGGCTCTAAGAGCCCTTCCAGCTGGCCTGCCAAGGGGCTTGGCCTGCCAGTGGGCCTGTCCTGAGTCCTTCTTCCCTTAGCAGAAGCAGAGATGCCTCGCCTCTGCAAAAGTGTCACCCTCCAAAGTGTTACCTACCCTGGTAGGCAGGCACTGCTTTCCTCCTGCACGTCCCTTGGGCTCTTAGCCGTCTCCATTGGTCGGCTTTCTTCCAATGGATCCTGAAAGGAGAAGGCAAATATCCCATCTATTGGCATATTAACCAATCCACAGAGACAGGGCTTCTGTCGTTACTTTGGGGAGGAGCTGGTCTGGCCTTACCGACTCAGTGCAGGTCTCCAAAATTGTAGGGAGCCGTGCGGCCCACTTCAATGTCTTCTCATATCTGGGGAGAGAATGAAGGGCCTGAGTCATTTTTCTTTTAGCAGAAGAAGAGGCAGAGAGTAGAGATGCCTGCCCTCTGTAAGCCCTTCTCTTTAGGGCTTCAGTGCAGCCTCCTTCTTGGGGCTTCAGAATCCCTCAGATGAGAACACTAACCTCATTAAATGAGAGTAGGCTTGACTTCTTCCATCCTGGGGCTCCGGGCGGTGGCACGAACACCCATCACAGCCTGCAAGTAACATTTGTTCATTGAAGGTATAAATTAAAAGTCCTCTGCATGTGGTGGAATGTTTATCTTTCCTAGGAGGGAAGGGCTGCATTATAGAGGGCAAAGAGGCAGCAGATCATGGAAAATGTGGCTGATAGGAAAAGGCTCAAAATGGCTCTTCCTTAGTTTTCCCTGGATTTTCCCTTCCAAGCCATCAAGATCTTTCCATGAATCCAAGGAGCCCTTTTTCAGTTTTCTAGGCTGGCCAGGTTCCCTCAAGTTCCTCCCTTCCCCCACCCGATTTTGAAGCCTGAAGCCCCACTGGCCATGTTGCAGATGAGTCCTTACCCCAGGAAAGGAAGATCTGCCTCCATCAGAACACATGAAGATGTGTCTCCCATTCTCCCTGCTGGTCATCCAGTTCCTGTGCCTCCTCAGTGCTGACCGAAAGAAAAAGATGACATGTCAAAGAACATCCATCTAGCTCAGCTTCTCCTTTCTAACCCCGGCCAGTCAGCCTGCCCATCTTTTTCCCCCTGAGCCCCTTCTGGACAAAAAGCTACTTTGGGAGAGGCCTTTAGACTCTGTAGTCCATCAATGGTGCCCCCCATGCCCAGGGTTTAAAGAGAAGTTGGTGGTGGTACCTGTCAGGAGGCACAGGAATGTCATCAATGTTGCTCTTCCAGCAACAGAAAAGGCTCAAACATCTTTTCCAGATGTTCTGTGAAGAGAAGAGAGAGAAATAAATGAGTCAATGAGAAGAGTTGAGAACATGATTTTCTCCTGTATTGCCAGTTTCTTGGCAGCTGAGATGGCACACTTACTCTGAAAAGCCTTCTGGCAGCCATGACAACCAGGTACTCGTACTTCAGTGCACGAAGGGAGAATGGGCAGTTGTTCTGGCTAGTGGCTTTTTCAGGGCAACTGACAACCTTGTTCCCTCGGCAACCAGGTAAACAATGGCCTTTTCTACACTTATACAAGGAGGGCAGCTCACCTGGGTCTAGGAGTGGCTGGTGGCTGACTCTCTGTGGTCTTTGGCCTCTGGATTTCATGTGGGAAGTTGCCTGTTCATGAACAAAAGAGGCACCATCATTGTGGCACAAAGCAGAGAGGAATCATGGATCCTAGTGTGGAAGCCACTTTGTTTAGTCCACTCCCTGCCCAGAGAAGGACTTCTCTGCCATCTCAGACAAAATGATTGCCCAGTCTTTTTTTAAAAACTTGACAATGGAGCATAAACAAGTCTTGGAAACAAACTGTTGCACTGCTTAATGGTTGTCATGTGAGTAAATTCTCCTTATTTCCAGGATTGGATCTCTCTCCCCTGATGAGTTTCCATCCATTGCTCCGTGCCCTTCCTTCAGCTGCTTTGGAGGATCAACACCTCTTCTCTATGGCAGCCCTTCAAGTTTTGGAAGACTGCCATCATGTCTCCCCTTGGTGTTCTCTTCAAGACGCCCGAAGCCAACTTGCTTCTGTGCATGGGGCCCCTTGGGCATTCGACCTTCCTTTACCCATTGGGCAGTACAGCCTGCCATCTCTAGCTCCCCTGTTAATGGGCACTAATCCTGTCTGCTTAGAATATCCTAATATACATTTTCAGATTTGTTTTTAAGGCGCCCTGACCTCTTTACACAGAGTGCCATTCAACCCAGGGGAGGGGGAAGCATTAGGAGGAGGTTCAGAGGTGCAGCCCCTTAATTGTGCCAGGGACACCAATGGAGGTGAGAATTACTTGGAAAGTCTCTGCAAATGTTGTCACCTTTCCACTGCAAGCCCCAAAGGTCTTTCCAGCAATCCTAGGGGCTCTTCTTCTTTATGTTACCAGCCTGGCCAGGCTCCCCAGGAGGGGCTTCCTCCCCATCCCATTCAGACTTAAGCATGACCTCCCCTTGGGCCATGTTCCTTTGAGCCTTCTGACCCCCCCACTCCTGTGTGCCCCTGGTTCAAGGTACCATGAGCCTGGCTGGACTGCTGCCACTCGCTAAGCTGCTGGAGCTGAGGGACCATGCCGACGGCATTGCCTGCTCCCCTGGCCTGGCTCAGGAGGGACAGGACAGGGCTCTCCTCTCCCCTTACAGGGTTTTCCCCTCATAAATACAATTATTTAGTGATCTTCTTGTAAGTATTAATTACTAACTTTTTGTTTCCACCACAATATCTACAGGTATGTTTTATTGTCTATATGTATTTAAACAAGCCACTCATTATAGCCAGCCCTTGATTTATGACTGGTTGCATTTGAAGTTATGAAGAACTGTCCCAGAGCTACTTATGACTTATTTTAAGAATTATGGTGGCCACATATCCCACCTTAACATTTTCTGGCAGTCCCATGATCATGTGATCAAAACGGAGACGCTTGGCAACTGTTTCATACTTTTGACTCTTGCTGTATCCAAGGTCATCGACATACCCTTTGGCAAAAGCAAATCATCCGAAGCCCGATTCGAAGTTACTAACTTATCAACTGCAGTGAATCACTTATGAACTGTGGCAAGAAAGGTCACAAAATGAGGCAAAACTCATTAAATGAATCTCCACTTAACAACAGAAATGTTGAGCTCTGTTATGGTTGTAAGTTGAGAGTACGTGTGCAGGAAAATGAAAACTGGGACTTGAGTCCATAACAAGCTGGTATTTCCTTTGAGTTTGTCCCAAGAACCTTTGACAGGAACAAAAAAATTGTCAGTATTCACAATATTCATAATCCAGGAGGAGGAACCTAGTGTTACTGTCCTTTGATTGATGGTTCTAAGATCCTCAGCACTCACTGAATTTGTGGGCAACAGGAAATGGCCTCCTCCTTTCCCAACATAGGGCCTCAAAATCAGGCCTGATATGAGAGAGGTGTGCAGTCCAGGCTGTTTGTCCCTCCTGTAGTTGCCCCTCAGGTTGAGAGAGCCAGTGTTTTCAATGGTTTCCACACTTTTTTGCAGTGAAGACAGACACACAAACACAAAAGCCCATAAATAACTATGAATACCAGGGCAAAAGAAGGGAAGGCAACAGGAAGGAATGGCAACACTGGATATTGGGATCAAATGTTGAAATCTCTGGCCCATTTCTTCTTTTTTCTTTTCTTTCCTTCTCTCTTTCTTTCTGTCTTTCTCTCTCTCTCTCTCACACACACACACACATACACATCATACATGATTAGCAATATCTATTAACATTTATCCAGGGTAATAAAACATAATAAAATATAAATATTTCAAATGTTAAAAAGATCCATGTTCAAATATCAACATCTAGGCCATCTAACTGTTGAAGGGCAGCATCGCTTATATTAAAAAAATCATACATTGTATATGCCCTCAGATTATATCTGGTCATGATGTGGCCTACAATTTGACGTACCCGAGTTCATGTGTACCAAGAGTTCATGTGTATTTGGCCTGCTGACAGGCCAAACTTTTACATTTACAGCTTAATGTTAAGCTTGAGCTAGAACAATATGCGTGTCTAAATTTGGGGAAACATCGCTCACTTCCCAAGAACTAGTTATTGAAAAATCTTTCAGTATTTCTAGCAATAGATTATAAGAGTTGTAATTGAGAAATAACATCTGACGGATGCTCGGCTCTGAAACTGTTTTGCCTGAATTAACTTGGAGAGTTAAATTATAGTTGTGAGGTGCTGTGGATGCGTTAAGCGAGTTGCCATGTAACTGCACTAAGTTCATGACTTTTGCATTGGTTATTATACAGTGCAGTTAAATGAATGCTGCTACTGCTGCTAAGCTAAACCATGATATCCAATAGCCATTTCCTTGCTAAAACCAGAAACATTGAACAAAAAGAAGCAAAACATTTTAATAGGCCTACAGAAGAACATAGGAGAAAAAGCACTTGTCCCCTCCCATCACTTTGATTAATTTAGAAAGGAACAATACTGGTGTCAAAGGAAATATGTGGAAAATGTGAATGTGAAGGCAA
>SOZL01000173.1:0-28070 GCA_009733165.1 Naja naja | reverse complement strand
AAACCCCAGGAAAAGTATCAAAAGGCTAAAAGCTACGATGCCAGAAGATGAGCCCCTCAGATCAGAAGGTGTCCAGGTTGCTACCTGGGAGAGTGGAGGGCAATTACAAGTAGCTCCAGAAAGAGCAAAGTGGTATTAATAGTAGCCTTTGATTCCTCCCCAGATGCTTCCTCAGATTCCTCTCCAGATGGCAGCTTGGAGGAGGAGGAACCAGTCCCAGGCACCTCAGGAGGTGAGTTGGTCAATGGCTCCAAGCAGCCTGCCCAGAGTGATTTGGCTGAAGCAACAGCCGCAACAGGACAGCCCTGAGGCTTCAGGTGGGGAAAGCATGCACCTACCATCTAGTTAGGAAGGAGGAGGAGGAGGAACTGCTTCTGCAGCTGAACCCAGAACACTTAGGGCAGAGCAAAGGCAGGAGCAGCGAAGGTCAGCTTGATTACTTGTGAGGAGCCAGTCTCTTCTTGATGGACTGCACCAGAAGCTGGCTCTTTAGCACAGCAGGCAGACGAGGCAATGCTGGGAACGGTTTGTTTGTAAGGAGGAGGTTGGAGTAGGAGACCTCCCAAGGTCCCTTCCAACTCAATTACTCTGTTCTATTATTCTTTCTGTATATAGAGGGACGGCTTCAGCAACCGACGATGGAGGGCTGAATCACCCCCACCGATGAAGCCCATCGAGGAGCCGCTTTCCCTCAAGGAAGTTTCCTTGATCGATGGCTTGGTGTTTTTTGTTTGTTTGTTTGTTGTCATCGTCGTTATATTTAATATTTGTTCATTTTTTAATTTTGTGTTTTTTATGTTATTTTATGTACATTTTTGTTTAATTTTTGTTTATTTCCACAAAACTTTTAATTAAAATCAACAGTTAAATAAACAACATTGTTCACTGACTGTTATTATTTTCTATATACAGCTGTATACAGGTAGTCCTCAAATCACGACCACAGTTGAGCCCCAAATTTATGTTGCTATGTGAAACATTTGTGAAGTGAACTTTGCTCCATTTTATTACCTGTCTTGTCACAGTTGTTAAAGAAATCAATCAGTGGTGAGATTCAAAATTTTTAGTACCGTTCAGCCGGTTTTGAGACTCTCAAGACGGACCGCTGACCACAATTGTGCGGCTTTGGTCCATGCTTCGGAGAGCCCCTATCTTTTAGATTTGGGGCAGAAGCTGCCTCATAGGGGCGGTGGAGGGGGAGACCGTCAGCCGGTAGAGGGGAGCCAAATCCCCGGTTTGGCTCCTCCCGAAGACACCTGAAGCGATGGTCCAAAATGGCCACCCTGAAGAGGAGGATTAGACATTACAAAGTATCTTTAAGAAAGGTCTCAAAGCGGCGAATTGAAAGAAGTTAAAAAAGTGTGAATTGTCTTTGACAGTGACGGAGTCCGAGCCAGAGAGGTAGAAGCTGTAGAAGGAATTACACAACTAACTTGGATGACTATATCTTGATTTTATATCAGCACTAATTCAAGCTGAACAATAGATTGCTAAAGAGGAAATTTATATTAACTGGATCTTTTTGGAGGACTGTGGTTTGTAAAGCTCTGAATAATTGGGAAGGAAAAGAAAACAGGAGGTGTGGACTTGTTAGAACAAAGAGTGCCATCTGAGTTAAATTCAACTTGACTTTTTTAAAAAAAGTTCTGTGGGCATGGCTTGGTGGGTGTAGCAGGGGAAGGATACTGCAAAATCTCCATTCCCACCCCACTCCTGGGGGAAGGTTACCACCGATCCTCCGAACTATTCAAATTTTCCGCTACCGTTCTCCAGAACTAGTCAGAACCTGCTGAATACACCTCTGAAATCAATGCCGTTCTTAAGTTAGTAACACAGTTGTTGTAAGAATCTGGTTTGCCCATTGCTTTTGCTTGCCAGAATGACACAAAAGCAGATCACATGACCCTGGGACACTGCAACCATCATAAAGATGAGTCAGTTGCCAAGTGGCTGAATATTGATCACATGACCATGGGGAGGCTGCAAGAGTTATAGTGTGAAAAGGGTATAAGTCCTTTTTTTCAGTACCGTTATAACCTTGAACGGCCACTAAATGAACGGTTGTAACTTGAGGATCACCTGTACTTTCTGCAGCATCAACCAGTGTATTGTCTAGTAAGAAATAGAATTTTGTTCAGCAACTTCAGGAAGATCGGTCCTTGGAACATCATGATGGTACTAACAAAAGGAACAGTAGATTTTCTATGCCGGCATAAATTTTGTATTCTTCCAGAAAAAGGCATTTTACAGATCAGTACCCAGGTTACAGTGTCTAAGAGGTTATAATTTCATGCAAGTCATGCTATGTTGTTGTTACAATACATACACTAGCAAAATACTGTATATAATAAGATACACAAATGAGATAGCTAAAATGGCAGGGAAGTGCATGTCTGAAGCTGGCATGGACAATTTCCATGCACAGTGATTTCAATTAAAGTATCAACAAAAATTCTACCTCATGTGAATGGCAATGCAGCATACCTTGCTTTGATATTGTCCTTTCAGCAGTAACCTTGTTAGTTGGTGCAACATTTTCAATTGAAAAAGAAGTCTTGATTCAAGTTCACTAAGAATTAAGAATATAAGAGGACGACAAAAGTCCATTCTGGATAAATCTGGATCTGGATAAATGGCAGACACTATGGATTAGAAACTATAAATTAACCATGACAAAGGACTACAAAGAGAATTTGTATAAGATGTTTTACAGGTGGCAGTTACCCCCAGCAAGAATAGCCAAGATGTTCAAAGACAAATCGGCAAAGTGTTGGAAATGCCATCAGACACCTGGATCATATTACCATATGTGGTGGACATGCATTGACGCTAAAAAATATTGGACCAGAATATACATGTGGTTGGAAAAAAATGATAAAACAACATACAGATTTAAAACCAGAGATATTTTATTGGGAATTTTGCCTGAAGGTTACAACAGAGAGATAACATATTTGATTATCAATCTACTAACAGCAGTTAGAATTGTATTTACACTAAATTGGAAAAATGAGAAAATTCCAACAGAGGAGGAAACAATTAAGAAAATAATGGAATGTGGGGGAATGAGTAGATTGACAATGACAATTAAAGAACAGGAAGAAAAAGATTATTATAAGATTTGGAATTTATTCTATGAATGGCTAGATAGAAGAGTAAGAGACTGAAACATGTATAACATGGATAACAAGTTGGTAAAAGTTACAAGCAGATAATGTATCCAATGTAAAATAAATTAATGGTTATATATAACATTATCATATTCCTCCCTTGATCCAGACTGAAAATTGATATTCTTAATGAGGCACCCATAATTTCTGTGGCTCACAGGGCTCAAGCAAAGTTTTTCTAAATCGGGCTATCATTCCATTACCTTCAGTTTGCTGCTCCCTGCCAAATTCATTTTGAAGACTGCCGGATCATGAGGCAGAGAAAGCAGACCGCCTCTTCCGCCTTCCTCAGATGCCGTGCAGATTGTTCTTCCCTTTGCAGGAATGATGTGTGAAATGTTCCGCATAATGATTCTAAGCCGATCAGATTGTAGAATGCGAGCAGGTGCATAGAGGATAAATTCAGAAACGGATCTCTGCCAGTTGCTTGTTTTTGGTAGGCTTACTTCAGGGAAACAGACATTTAATTCAGTTATTGTTAAGTCTGCATGAAGAGTCAGACGCGAGGAGTTCCAGCAAAGAGTTTATTAAGTGACTACAGCTCGAATGGACCCGTCCTGGCTTGGCTACTGGCTGCCTCTTATAGCCTGCAGTGGTTGCCAGCCAATGGGAGTGCAGGTTTCTTCCCGCACTATTTAAACCAATACCATTTGACATTTTACAAGAACAGTTCAAATAAACCAATAACATTCAAACCTACATACATAACAGTTGCCTTCACATTCACATTTTCCACATATTTCCTTTGACACCAGTATTGTTCCTTTCTAAATTAATCAAAGTGATGGGGACAAGCTTTTTCTCCTATGTTCTTCTGTAGGCCTATTAAAATGTTTTTCTTTTTTGTTCAATGTTTCTGGTTTTAGCAAGAAATGCCTATTGGATATCATGGTTTAGCTTAATATAGAGCAGCATTCATTTAACTGCACTGTATAATAACCAATGCAAAAAGTCATGAACTTAGGTGCAGTTACATGGCAACTCGCTTAACGCCCACAGCACCTCACAACTATAATTTAACTCTCCAAGTTAATTCAGGCAAAACAGTTTCAGAGCTGAGCATCTCGTCAGATGTTATTTCTCAATTACAACTCTTTATAATCTATTGCTAGAAATACTGAAAGATTTTTTCAATAACTAGTTCTTGGAAGTGAGGGATGTTTCCCCAAATTTAGACACATATTGTTCTAGCCAAGCTTAACATTAAGCTGTGTAATAAAAGTTTGGCCTGTCAGCAGGCCAAATACACATGAACTGCGGGTACACATGAACTGCGGGTACGTCAAATTGTAGGCCACATCATGACCAGATATAATCTGAGGGCATATACAATGTATGATTTTTTTAATATAAGCGATGCTGCCCTTCAACAGTTAGATGGCCTAGATGTTGATATTTGAACATGGATCTTTTTAACATTTGAAATATTTATATTTTATTATGTTTTATTACCCTGGATAAATGTTAATAGATATTGCTAATCATGTATGATGTGTGTGTGTGTGTGTGAGAGAGAGAGAGAGAAAGACAGAAAGAAAGAGAGAAGGAAAGAAAGAAAAAGAAAGAAATGGGCACAGAGATTTCAACATTTGATCCCAATATCCAGTGTTGCCATTCCTTCCTGTTGCCTTCCCTTCTTTTGCCCTGGTATTCATAGTTATTTATGGGCTTTTGTGTTTGTGTGTCTGTCTTCACTGCAAAAAAGTGTGGAAACCATTGAAAACACTGGCTCTCTCAACCTGAGGGGCAACTACAGGAGGACAAACAGCCTGGACTGCAGACCTCTCTCATATCAGGCCTGATTTTGAGGCCCTATGTTGGGAAAGGAGGAGGCCATTTCCTGTTGCCCACAAATTCAGTGAGTGCTGATTGGATCTTAGAACCATCAATCAAAGGACAGTAACACTAGGTTCCTCCTCCTGGATTATGAATACTTGAATACTGACAATTTTGTTCCTGTTCAAAGGTTCTTGGGACAAACTCAAAGGAAATACCAGCTTGTTATGGACTCAAGTCCCAGTTTTCATTTTCCTGCACACACTCCTCAACTTACAACCATAACAGAGCTCAACATTTCTGTTGTTAAGTGAGAGATTCATTTAATGAGTTTTGCCTCATTTTGTGACCTTTCTTGCCACAGTTCATAAGTGATTCACTGCAGTTGATAAGTTAGTAACTTCGAATCGGCTTCCGGATTGATTTTGCTTTGCCAAAGGGGATCGCATGACCTTGGATACAGCAAGAGTCAAAAGTATGAAACAGTTGCCAAGTCTCCGTTTGATCACATGATCATGGGACTGCCAGAAAAATCGTAAGGTGGGGATATGTGGCCACCATAATTCTTAAAATAAGTCATAAGTAGCTCTGGGACAGTTCTTCATAACTTCAAATGCAACCAGTCATAAATCAAGGGCTGCCTATAATGAGTGGCTTGTTTAAATACATATAGACAATAAAACATACCTGTAGATATTGTGGTGGAAACAAAAGTTAGTAATTAATACTTACAAGAAGATCACTAAATAATTGTATTTTATGAGGGGAAACCCTGTAAGGGGAGAGGGGCCTGTCCTGTCCCTTCCTGAGCCAGGCCACGGGAGGAGGCAATGCACGTCCGCATGGTCCCTCAGCCCAGCAGCAGCGAGTGGCAGCAGTCCAGCCAGGCTCATTGTACCTTGAACCAGGGGCACACAGGAGTGGGGGTCAGAAGGCTCAAAGGAACATGGCCCCAGGGGAGGTCATGCCTTAAGTCTGAATGGGATGGGGAGGAAACCCTCCTGGGGAGCCTGGCCAGGCTGGTAACATAAAGAAGAAGAGCCCCTAGGATTGCTGGAAAGACCTTTGGGGCTTGCAGTGGAAAGGTGACAACATTTGCAGAGCTTTCCAAGTAATTCTCACCTCCATTGGTGTCCCTGGCACAATTAAGGGGCTGCACCTCTGAACCTCCTCCTAATGCTTCACCCCTCCCCTGGGTTGAATGGCACTCTGTGTAAAGAGGTCAGGGCTCTTAAAACAAATCTGAAAATGTATATTAGGATATTCTAAGCAGACAGGATTAGGGCCCATTAACAGGGGAGCTAGAGATGGCAGGCTGTACTGCCCAATGGGTAAAGGAAGGTCGAATTGCCCAAGGGGCCCAGCATAGAAGCAAGTTGGCTCCGCCTTGAAGAGAACACCAAGGGGAGACATGATGGCAGTCTTCCAAAACTTGAAGGGCTGCCATAGAGAAGAGGGTGTTGATCCTCCAAAGCAGCTGAAGGAAGGGCACGGAGCAATGGATGGAAACTCATCAGGAGAGAGATCCAATCCTGGAAATAAGGAGAATTTCCTCACAGTGACAACCATTAAGCAGTGCAACAGTTTGTTTCAAGACTTGTTTATGCTCCATTGTCAAGTTTTTAAAGAAAAGACTGGGCAATCATTTGTCTGAGATGGCCAGAGAAGTCCTTCTCTGGGCAGGAGTTGGACTAAAAGTGGCTTCCACACTAGGATTCCATGATTCCTCTCTGCTTTGTGCCACAATGATGGTGCCCTTTTAGTTCATGAACAGGCAACTTCCCACATGAAATCCAGAGGCCAAAGACCACCAGAGAGTCAGCCACCAGCCACCAGACCCAGGTGAGCTGCCCTCCTTGTATAAGTGTAGAAAATGGCCATTGTTTACCTGGTTGCCGAGGGAACAAGGTTGTCAGTTGCCCTGAAAAGCCACTAGCCACTGAACAACTGCCCATTCTCCCTTCAGGCACTGAAGGTACAGTACCTGGTTGGTCATGGCTGCCAGAAGGCTTTTCAGAGTAAGTGTGGCCATCTCAGCTGCCAAGAAACTGGCAATACAGGAGAAAATCATGCTTCTCAACTCTTCTCATTGACTCATTTATTTCTCTTCTCTTCTCTTCACAGAACATCTGGAAAAGATGTTTGAGCCTTTTCTGTTGCTGGAAGAGCAACATTGATGACATTCCTGTGCCTCCTGACAGGTACCACCACCAACTTCTCTTAAACCCTGGGCATGGGGGGCACCATTGATGGACTACAGAGTCTAAAGGCCTCTCCCCAAAGTAGCTTTTTGTCCAGAAGGCTTCAGGGGAAAAGATGGGCAGGCTGACTGGCTGTTAGAAAGGAGAAGCTGAGCTAGATGGATGTTCTTTGACATGTCATCTTTTCTTTCGGTCAGCACTGAGGAGGCACAGGAACTGGATGACCAGCAGGAGAATGGGAGACACATCTTCATGTGTCTGATGGAGGCAGATCTTCCTTTCCTGGGGTAAGGACTCATCTGCAACATGGCCAGTGGGGCTTCAGGCTTCAAAATCGGGTGGGGGAAGGGAGGAACTTGAGGGGAACCTGGCCAGCCTAGAAAACTGAAAAAGGGCTCCTTGGATTCATGGAAAGATCTTGATGGCTTGAAGGGAAAATCCAGGGGAAAACTAAGGAAGAGCCATTTTGAGCCTTTTCCTATCAGCCACATTTTCCATGATCTGCTGCCTCTTTGCCCTCTATAATGCAGCCCTTCCCTCCTAGGAAAGATAAACATTCCACCACATGCAGAGGACTTTTAATTTATACCTTCAATGAACAAATGTTACTTGCAGGCTGTGATGGGTGTTCGCCACCGCCCGAGCCCCAGGATGGAAGAAGTCAAGCCTACTCTCATTGTAATGAGGTTAGTGTTCTCATCTGAGGGATTCTGAAGCCCCCAAGAAGGAGGCTGCACTGAAGCCTAAAGAGAAGGGCTTACAGAGGGCAGGCATCTTACTCTCTGCCTCTTCTTCTGCTAAAAGAAAATGACTCAGGCCCTTCATTCTCCCCCAGATATGAGAAGACATTGAAGGGATGCCACGGCTCCCTACAATTTTGGAGACCTGCACTGAGTCGTAAGGCCAGACCAGCTCCTCCCCAAAGTAACACAGAAGCCCTGTCTCTGTGGATTGGTGGTCATGCCAATAGATGGGATATTTGCCTCTCCTTTCAGGATCCATTGGAAGAAAGCCGACCAATGGAGACTGCCTAAGAGCCCAAGGAACGTGGAGGAAAGCAGTGCCTGCCTACCAGGGTAGGTAACACTTTGAGGGTGACACTTTGCAGAGGGAGGCATCTCTGCTTCTGCTGGGGAAGAAGGACTGGGACAGGCCCACTGGCAGGCCAAGCCCCTTGGCAGGCCAGCTGGAAGGCTCTAGAGCCTCCACATACCACTCTTCAAAAAGGCCCATGGCTACTTTTTGATCTTTCCCCTTTCACATATTTCCCCAGAGGACAGGCACTGAGGTCGTGGCTGTCCACCAGTTTGAGACCTGCACTGAGTTGGTAAGTGTTATGTATGTAGGTTTAAATGTTATTGGTTTATTTGAATTGGTCTTGTAAAATGTCAAATGGTATTGGTTTAAATAGTGCGGGAAGAAACCCTGCACTCCCATTTTAGCAGCTACGGCTGCCGGCTATAAGAAGCAGCCGTAGCCTTACCCGGACGGGTCCATTCGAGCTGTTGTCATTAATAAAGTCTTTTGCTGGAACTCCTCGCGTCTGACTCTTCATGCAAACTTAACACTGGCGACGAAGGTGGGATTTCCTGAAGAAGACGACGGCGAACAAGCAACTGGCGAGATGGCTGCGCTGAACACCCCCAGCACCGTTCGATCCGACGAAGACTGGGAATCGTATGCAGACGGTTCCACATGTTCCTGGAAGGGAACGATCTCGCGGCATCCCCGAGACGGAAGGGCGGTCTTTCTCACACACTGTGGTCCGGCAGTCTTCAAAATGGCGTTGGCGGGAGCAGCAGAATTGAAGGTAATAGAATGGCCGAATTAGAAAGACTTTTAAGAGCCCATTAGCCCCACAAGTATCGTGCCTCATTAAGAACCACTAATTTTACCGTCGGATCAAGGGGATAGCGAGAGTGTTAATGACTTCGTGGCAAGCTTAAGGGACATTGGGGGTGCTTGTGACTTTACCAACGTAGAAGAGGCCATCGTGATCGGTTTGTTTTGGGCCTTAAAGATAAGATCTTACAAAGCAAACTGTTAATGAAACCAAAATCACGCTTAAAGAGGCTATTGAAGAGGCTGTTTCAGCAGAAGCCACCAAGTCCTCTGCGGCCATGAAAAAGATTAACAAGGCCTCGAGCCAGGCCTCAAGCCATTCTGATGGGGAAAAATCCTCAACAGCTCATTGCAAACAAATAGACTCTGATTCGGATAGCAGTGAGGAAGAAGAGGGATTTTAAGCTCAGAATGGAGAAGAAAAGAAAAGACTCTGAAAAAAACAGGCAAGGATTCGTTTGCAGAGGATGTGGGGGGCCACCCCGCACTGAATGCAAGTTCTTTGACTCCATTTGCCTACTTGTGAGAAACGGGTCATATAGCTAGAGTCTGCAAATCATCCAGAACTCCACCATTCAGGAAGAAACTTCCTGAGGAAGATTTAAGCCCAACAATTTAAGTGGAAAAATGGGGCTAAATTCAAAAGCAAATGGCAAGAGTGAAACTCACCAAACAATATCCATTGGTCATTCTTCACATTTAAATAGCAGAAAGTACATGTGAAGGTGTTTATTGAAGGAGACCGTGCCACATGGAAGTGGACTCAGGCTCTTATTTATCTATGGTGTCATGGGACACTATACACAGACTCTTTCCAAGAATTCAGAAAAACATTTCCAGAAGCAAGCACTGACCCTCAAAGACTACCAAGGGAACAAGATTCCAGTAGTTGGAGCGAGGGAATTCAACGTGCAGTTTAAAGGCCACACCAAACGTTTGCCACTGACCATCGTGGACAAGGATGCCCAAGTTTGCTGGGACTTGAGTGGTTCAAGCCACTTGGCATCGAGGTGACTGGCATCCATCACGTGAGCAGTTCTGACTGGGAAGAGTCCTTGAAGTCTGAGTTTCCAGAGGTCTTCAGCGAAGGACTGGGCAAGTATATGGGGACCCCTATTGCTTTCAGTTTAGACCCCAAGGTGCCCCAATTCGTTTAAAGCCCAGGAGGGTTCCATTTGCTTTAAAGGAAAAATTGATGCACAATTAGATAAGCTCATCGCCCAAGGGGTTTTGGAACCTACTGACCACTCCAGATGGGAAAACACCCATAGTCACACCAGTCAAGGCTGATGGGTCAGTGAGAATCTGTGGTGACTACAAGGGGACACTTAACCATGCGCTGCAGCAGAGCATACCCTGTACCTGTTGTGCATCATCTGCTCCATTCCCTTGGCAGGGGTACAGTATTTGCTAAACTGGACTTAGCTCAGGCATATCAACAATTAACAGTTGATGATGCCACTGCAGAGCACAAACAATTGTGACTCATAGAGGTGCCTTCAAATGTAAAAGACTACAATTTGGGTAAGCGTGGCACCTGGCATTTTCAAAGTCTTATGGAAAGAATGTTGCAAGGACTGCCAGGGGTAGTGCCTTATTTTGATGATGTGTTAATCTCTGCTGAGAATGACACTCAGCTTCAAGAGACTCAGAGAAGTCCTTACCAGATTCAGAAAAGCAGGTTTGAAAGTCAAGGAAGATAAATGCACTCTCAAAACAGACAGAGTTGAATTCCTGGGGTACATGATTGATAAACAGGGCATCCACCCACTGATGCCAAGGTTAAAGCGATCAAGGAAGCCCCTAAACCTCGTTGCAAGTCAGATCTGCAAGCCTTCCTTGCCTTATTAACTTTTATCACATGTTTCTACCTCACAAAGCATCTATTGCTGAACCCTTACATCGTTTACTTGATAAGAAGGCTGCTTGGATCTGGGGGCGGAAGGAACAGTCAGCATTTAACAGTATTAAGAGACTAATCACGTCTGATGCTGTGTTGATTCAATTCTCTGAGAATTTACCTGTTGTTCTGACTTGTGATGCATCCCCTTTTGGAGTGGGAGGGGTTTTGAGCCACAGGCTTCCCAATGGCCGGAAGCCCCAATTGCATTCTACTCGCTGTCCAAAGCAGAGAGGAACTACAGCCAATTGGACAAGGAGGCCTTAGCAGTTGTTGCAGCTGTTAAGAAATTTCATGAATATCTGTATGGCAGGTCATTCACCATTGTTACAGATCACAAACCTTTGCTTGGCATCGTGGCAGGAGACAAACCTACACCTATTATCCTGTCACCAAGAATGCTGAGGTGGACTGAATTTCTTGCAGCCTACTCCTACAAACTGATTCACAGGCCTGGCAAGGACATTGGACATGCTGATGCACTGAGTCGTTGCCCACTACCTTGCCACAAGGAGGACTGTGAACTTGAGACTCACACCTTTTCCTGGAGACCGTTGCTAAGCTTCCAGTCCATGCTGCTGAGATTGCCAGAGAATCTGCCAAAGATGCTGTGTTGGCACCTGTTATGGGCTGGATTAAGAAAGGTTGGCCTCTTCAAGATCTACCTCACTTTGCCCAACCTTTCAAATCCAGGCAAACTGAATTATCTGTATTAAGAGGATGTATTTTGTGGGGTAACAGGGTGGTTATTCCTGCAAAACTGCAAAGGAGGTTTTGGAAATGTTACATGAGGGTCATCCTGGGATTGTAAGGATGAAAGGTTTGGCCAGGAGTTATGTATGGTGGCCAGGTATTGACAAAATGGTTGAAAACTGGGTTGCCTCTTGTCCCAATTGCCAGGTAGTCAGGCCTGCCCCACCTCACGCCCCCACACAGGAATGGGAATGTCCTAGGGCCCATGGTCTAGAATCCACATTGATTTTGCAGGCCCTACAAGAGGGCACACGTTTCTAGTAATTGTAGATGCATACTCCAAATGGCTAGAGGTTATTCTCATGACTTCTACTACTACTGAGGCTGTTATCAAGCAGCTCAAAAGCTCTTGTAACCCATGGGTTACCAGATGTCCTTGTCTCTGACAATGGCCCTCAATTCACGTCTAACATTTTTGAATCCTTTCTAGCTCAACAGGGCATCAGACATGCCCTTACAGCCCTGGGCACCGCCAACGGCGGGCTGAACGTATGGTACGCTTACCAAAGAAAAGCTTCAGCAGCTGGGTCCTGGGGACATCACTGAGAAGCTTGAAAAGCTTCTTAGTGTTCAGCACCTCCTAGCCCATCAACTAACTTGTCCCCAGCAGAGTTGTTAATGGGCAGGAAACTTAGGTCTTCCCTTGACCGACTTCATCCCACTATGCACCCAATACACCACTGGATTCCACTTCCAAAGTTCGTTCTTTCAGTGTGGGAGATTCTGTCTATGCTAGGAACCTTACAGGTGAACCTTTGTGGATTCCTGCTGAAATAACTCACATCACTGGCCCTCTTTCTTACAGGGTTCAAACAGAGGATGGCCTCCTCTGGAGCAGGCACATTGACCAACTTAGATCCCGGTTCACTCAGGAACATCGCACCTGTCTCTCTCTAGGTCCCTCACCTGATGTCTCTTCTAGGGGAAGGGGAGGAACAGGAGGAATATCAGCAAACAGGAATCAACCCTTTGTGTAACGAGCCATTGCGGCAGGAACCATCCCGAACCCTGTCACAATGCCAAGATCCATCCTTAGAAGTAGAGTCATTACGACAGGAACCATCCCGAACCCTGTCACAATGCCTAGATCCATCCTTAGAAGTGGAAGATTGTACATCACTACCAGACTTGGGTGTTGACATTGGAATGGAGATGGGTTGGGAGGAGAGACCAGATTCTAACAGTCTAACAGGGTCTTCTTCACTAAAGAAATGACTCAGGCCCTTCATTCTCTCCCCAGATATGAGAAGACATTGAAGTGGACGCCACGGCTCCTCAATTTTGGAGACCTGCACTGAGTCAAGGCCAGACCAGCTCCTCCCCAAAGTAACGACAGAAGCCCTGTCTCTGTGGATTGGTTAATATGCCAATAGATGGGATATTTGCCTTCTTCTTTCAGGATCCATTGGAAGAAAGCCGACCAATGGAGACGGCTAAGAGCCCAAGGGACGTGCAGGAGGAAAGCAGTGCCTGCCTACCAGGGTAGGTAACACTTTGGAGGGTGACACTTTTGCAGAGGGGAGGCATCTCTGCTTCTGCTAAGGGAAGAAGGACTCAGGGCAGGCCCACTGGCAGGCCAAGCCCCTTGGCAGGCCAGCTGGAAGGGCTCTTAGAGCCTCCACATACCACTCTTCCAAAAAGGCCCATGGCTACTTTTGATCTTTGGCCCTTTCATTTTCTCCCCCCAGAGAGGACAGGCACTGGAGGCCGTGGCTGTCCACCAGTTTGGAGACCTGCACTGAGTTGGTAAGGCTTGGACAGCTCCTCCCTTGTGAGAAGAAGAAGCCCTGTCTGTGTGGTTTTCTTGAGATGCCAACAGACGGAATATTTGCATTTTTATATCAGGAAGCAGAAGACCAACCAGTGGAGGAGGAGCTCTCTCCTGGTGGGGTGGAAACACCTTCCTCACAGGTAAGAAAGTTTTGGCAATGGGTCCGATGGAGGCCATGCCATAATTCCTGATGGCACCCTATCCTTTAGCAATCTTACTGGGACGCAGAAAGCTTAGGATTTAATACTGTCGTTTGCAGGATTCGCTGACAGTCCTGGTGGACTCCAGCAGCCTGTGGGACCTGGACTCCTTAGCTGACCTTCTGGAGGAGGAATCTGAGGATAGCCGAGTCCAGGATGCAGAGGCTTCAGAGGCCAGTCCTTCTTCCAGTCCATGGGTAAGAAAGACAAAGTATTTTTGGTTGGGGAAGGATAGAGTCCCTCTAGTCAGTTCTCCTAACCTGAGTGAACTGGGCTGGAGCTCTGGGCAGTGGAGCAAGGGGAAACCCAACCCTTGGGACAACGGACTTAGGCTAACTCTATGCACCCAAGCTCTGGTGCAATTAGTTCCTTTGCTACAAAGCAGCAGGGACTGGTGTCCTAAATGGATGTGGTCCCCATTCAATAGGCCCTCGTTTAGGAATTCTGAGTTTCTTTTCTCTGATGGCTAAAGAGGAATCATTGTGGTTCACAGGATTCTCCAGAAGGGGAAGACACTCTGGAGGATGTCAGCAGCCTGGAAGAGGACATCCTGGACTCCTGGAACGCCTTCTTCAATGAGAAGAGGTATCTATTTTAGTCTCTTCATGGACCAATGTTTTCCCTTGTGAATCTCAGCGAAGCAATGAGCTATGCTGCACAGGGCCACCCAAGTCAGACAGGCCAGAGTGGAGGGTGCTGACACAACGTGGTCCACTGGGGAAGGAAATGGCAACCCTCTCCAGCATCCTTAATAAGAAAACCCCAGGAAAAGTATCAAAAGGCTAAAAGCTACCATGCCAGAAGATGAGCCCCTCAGATCAGAAGGTGTCCAGGTTGCTACCTGGGGAGAGTGGAGGGCAATTACAAGTAGCTCCAGAAAGAGCAAAGTGGTATTAATAGTAGCCTTTGATTCCTCCCCAGATGCTTCCTCAGATTCCTCTCCAGATGGCAGCTTGGAGGAGGAGGAACCAGTCCCAGGCACCTCAGGAGGTGAGTTGGTCAATGGCTCCAAGCAGCCTGCCCAGAGTGATTTGGCTGAAGCAACAGCCAACAGGACAGCCCTGAGGCTTCAGGTGGGGAAAGCATGCACCTACCATCTAGTTAGGAAGGAGGAGGAGGAGGAACTGCTTCTGCAGCTGAACCCAGAACACTTAGGGTAGAGCAAAGGCAGGAGCAGCGAAGGTCAGCTTGATTACTTGTGAGGAGCCAGTCTCGCTCTTCTTGATGGACTGCACCAGAAGCTGGCTCTTTAGCACAGCAGGCAGACGAGGCAATGCTGGGAACGATTTGTTTGTAAGAAGGAGGTTGGAGTAGGAGACCTCCCAAGGTCCCTTCCAACTCAATTACTCTGTTCTATTATTCTTTCTGTATATAGAGGGACGGCTTCAGCAACCGACGATGGAGGGCTGAATCACCCCCACCGATGAAGCCCATCGAGGAGCCGCTTTCCCTCAAGGAAGTTTCCTTGATCGATGGCTTGGTGTTTTTTGTTTGTTTGTTTGTTGTCATCGTCGTTATATTTAATATTTGTTCATTTTTTAATTTTGTGTTTTTTATGTTATCATTTTATGTACATTTTTGTTTAATTTTTGTTTATTTCCACAAAACTTTTAATTAAAATCAACAGTTAAA
The DNA here is from genome assembly GCA_009733165.1 of Naja naja. Taxonomy (NCBI): domain Eukaryota; kingdom Metazoa; phylum Chordata; class Lepidosauria; order Squamata; family Elapidae; genus Naja; species Naja naja. Next base: position 12,825 of record SOZL01000173.1, on the reverse strand, counting down.
TAAACAACATTGTTCACTGACTGTTATTATTTTCTATATACAGCTGTATACAGATAGTCCTCAAATCACGACCACAGTTGAGCCCCAAATTTATGTTGCTATGTGAAACATTTGTGAAGTGAACTTTGCTCCATTTTATTCCCTGTCTTGTCACAGTTGTTAAAGAAATCAATCAGTGGTGAGATTCAAAATTTTTAGTACCGGTTCAGCGGTTTTGAGCCTCCTCAAGACGGACCGCTGACCACAATTTGTGCGGCTTTGGTCCATGCCGGAGAGCCCCTATCTTTTAGATTTGGGGCAGAAGTTGCCTCATAGGGCGGTGGAGAAAGGGGAGACCGTCAGCCGGGTAGAGGGGAGCCGCAAATCCCCGGTTTGGCAAAGCTCCTCCGAAGACACCTGAAGCGATGGTCCAAAATGGCCACCCTGAAGAGGAGGATTAGACATTACAAAGTATCTTTAAGAAAGGTCTCAAAGCGCGAATTGAAAGAAGTTAAAAAAGGTGTGAATTGTCTTTGACAGTGACGGAGCTCGAGCGAGAGAGGTAGAAGCTGTAGAAGGAATTACACAACTAACTTGGATGACTATATCTTGATTTTATATCAGCACTAATTCAAGCTGAACAATAGATTGCTAAAGAGGAAATTTATATTGACTGGATCTTTTGGAGGACTGTGGTTTGTAAAGCTCTGAATAATTGGGAAGGAAAAGAAAACAGGAGGTGTGGACTTGTTAGAACAAAGAGTGCCATCTGAGTTAAATTCAACTTGACTTTTAAAAAAAGTTCTGTGGGCATGGCTTGGTGGGTGTAGCAGGGGAAGGATACTGCAAAATCTCCATTCCCACCCAACTCCTGGGGGAAGGTTACCACCGATCCTCCGAACTATTCAAATTTTCTACGGTTCTCCAGAACTAGTCAGAACCTGCTGAATACAACCTCTGAAATCAATGCCGTTCTTAAGTTAGTAACACAGTTGTTGTAAGAATCTGGCTTGCCCATTGCTTTTGCTTGCCAGAATGACACAAAAGCAGATCACATGACCCTGGGAAACTGCAACCATCATAAAGATGAGTCAGTTGCCAAGTGGCTGAATATTGATCACATGACCATGGGGAGGCTGCAAGAGTTATAAGTGTGAAAAAGGGTATAAGTCCTTTTTTTTCAGTACCGTTATAACCTTGAACGCCACTAAATGAACGGTTGTAACTTGAGGATCACCTGTACTTTCTGCAGCATCAACCAGTGTATTGTCTAGTAAGAAATAGAATTTTGTTCAGCAACTTCAGGAAGATCGGTCCTTGGAACATCATGATGGTACTAACAAAAGGAACAGTAGATTTTCTATGCCGGCATAAATTTTGTATTCTTCCAGAAAAAGGCATTTTACAGATCAGTACCCAGGTTACAGTGTCTAAGAGGTTATAATTTCATGCAAGTCATGCTATGTTGTTGTTACAATACATACACTAGCAAAATACTGTATATAATAAGATACACAAATGAGATAGCTAAAATGGCAGGGAAGTGCATGTCTGAAGCTGGCATGGACAATTTCCATGCACAGTGATTTCAATTAAAGTATCAACAAAAATTCTACCTCATGTGAATGGCAATGCAGCATACCTTGCTTTGATATTGTCCTTTCAGCAGTAACCTTGTTAGTTGGTGCAACATTTTCAATTGAAAAGAAGTCTTGATTCAAGTTCACTAAGAATTAAGAATATAAGAGGACGACAAAAGTCCATTCTGGATAAATCTGGATCTGGATAAATGGCAGACACTATGGATTAGAAACTATAAATTAACCATGACAAAGGACTACAAAGAGAATTTGTATAAGATGTTTTACAGGTGGCAGTTACCCCCCAGCAAGAATAGCCAAGATGTTCAAAGACAAATCGGCAAAGTGTTGGAAATGCCATCAGACACCTGGATCATATTACCATATGTGGTGGACATGCATTGACGCTAAAAAATATTGGACCAGAATATACATGTGGTTGGAAAAAAATGATAAAACAACATACAGATTTAAAACCAGAGATATTTTTATTGGGAATTTTGCCTGAAGGTTACAACAGAGAGATAACATATTTGATTATCAATCTACTAACAGCAGTTAGAATTGTATTTACACTAAATTGGAAAAATGAGAAAATTCCAACAGAGGAGGAAACAATTAAGAAAATAATGGAATGTGGGGGGAATGAGTAGATTGACAATGACAATTAAAGAACAGGAAGAAAAAGATTATTATAAGATTTGGAATTTATTCTATGAATGGCTAGATAGAAGAGTAAGAGACTGAAACATGTGATAATAGTAATCACATATTATAACTGATTGATTTGGATTGAATAAGAGAATGAATATAACTTAGGTAAGGATGGAATATATTTTTGAAAGATAATAATTACAATGTTAATGATAATATAACAATTGACCAATGTCAAAATATCGATTAGAATGGTTATAAATATAAACAAGGAAGAAATATATGATATTATTATGTGCACAAGATATATGTACCCAACGACACACTGTAGAACTGAAAGATGGTTTTATTTGTTTGTTTTTCTTATAAAAATAAAAACTTTTAAAAATAAAAGTCCATTCTTCTGCCTTACTCACAATTGTTTCTCAGAAACTTGGGGATGTAATTTGTTATAGATTGGGTATAGACTATGCACAATCAAGCTGAATATTGTTTTCTATGGCTCCCCGACACCTCAGAAATAATGATCCGAAGATGTCAAATACTGAACTCAGCACCCTCTGTATCTACACATGTTCTGCCATTTCTAAAACTGGCATTTCTGCCATTTGAATTCATGCTTTCTCCAGTATCACCACAGCAGATTACAATGCACTGACATATGCTTTTAGAGTGCACCGTTCAAGTGCAGAAAGCAGCCCAGATATGAGTGTGCAGTTTGAAATTTCTTCACTTTGTGGTTGAAATGATGTGTGTATATGTTCCTGTACTTCATACGAATCTCTAAGAAATAAACGATGTAGATTGTAGAATGCTAAAAGGAGCAGGTGCATAGAGGCTTAAATAAATTCAGAAACGGATCTGAAACTGCTGCATTGATAAAATTAATTTGGAAATTAATTATTTGGGAAACAAAAAGTTAGTAATTAATACTTGCATAGGAGGGGCTTTTCAAGTCACAATAAGACATTAAATAATTCTATTTATTATTGTTAAGTCTGCATGAAGAGTCAGACGCGAGGAGTTCCAGCAAAGAGTTTATTAAGTGACTACAGCTCGAATGGACCCGTCTTGGCTTGGCTACGGCTGCCTCTTATAGCCTGCAGCCGTGGTTGCCAGCCAATGGGAGTGCAGGGTTTCTTCCCGCACTATTTAAACCAATACCATTTGACATTTTACAAGAACAGTTCAAATAAACCAATAACATTCAAACCTACATACATAACAGTTGCCTTCACATTCACATTTTCCACATATTTCCTTTGACACCAGTATTGTTCCTTTCTAAATTAATCAAAGTGATGGGGACAAGTTGCTTTTCTCCTATGTTCTTCTGTAGGCCTATTAAAATGTTTTCGCTCTTTTTTGTTCAATGTTTCTGGTTTTAGCAAGAAATGCCTATTGGATATCATGGTTTAGCTTAATATAGAGCAGCATTCATTTAACTGCACTGTATAATAACCAATGCAAAAAAGTCATGAACTTAGGTGCAGTTACATGGCAACTCGCTTAACGTCCACAGCACCTCACAACTATAATTTAACTCTCCAAGTTAATTCAGGCAAAACAGTTTCAGAGCTGAGCATCTCGTCAGATGTTATTTCTCAATTACAACTCTTTATAATCTATTGCTAGAAATACTGAAAGATTTTTTTCAATAACTAGTTCTTTGGAAGTGAGGGATGTTTCCCCAAATTTAGACACGCATATTGTTCTAGCTCAAGCTTAACATTAAGCTGTAATGTAAAAGTTTGGCCTGTCAGCAGGCCAAATACACATGAACTGCGGGTACACATGAACTGGTACGTCAAATTGTAGGCCACATCATGACCAGATATAATCTGAGGGCATATACAATGTATGATTTTTTTAATATAAGCGATGCTGCACTTCAACAGTTAGATGGCCTAGATGTTGATATTTGAACATGGATCTTTTTAACATTTGAAATATTTATATTTTATTATGTTTTATTACCCTGGATAAATGTTAATAGATATTGCTAATCATGTATGATGTGTATGTGTGTGTGTGAGAGAGAGAGAGAGAGAAAGAAGAGAGAAGAAAGAGAGAAAGAAAAGAAAGAAATGGGCACAGAGATTTCAACATTTGATCCCAATATCCAGTGTTGCCATTCCTTCCTGTTGCCTTCCCTTCTTTTGCCCTGGTATTCATAGTTATTTATGGGCTTTTGTGTTTGTGTGTCTGTCTTCACTGCAAAAAAGTGTGGAAACCATTGAAAACACTGGCTCTCTCAACCTGAGGGGCAACTACAGGAGGACAAACAGCCTGGACTGCACACCTCTCTCATATCAGGCCTGATTTTGAGGCCCTATGTTGGGAAAGGAGGAGGCCATTTCCTGTTGCCCACAAATTCAGTGAGTGCTGATTGGATCTTAGAACCATCAATCAAAGGACAGTAACACTAGGTTCCTCCTCCTGGATTATGAATACTTGTGAATACTGACAATTTTGTTCCTGTTCAAAGGTTCTTGGGACAAACTCAAAGGAAATACCAGCTTGTTATGGACTCAAGTCCCAGTTTTCATTTTCCTGCACACGCTCCTCAACTTACAACCATAACAGAGCTCAACATTTCTGTTGTTAAGTGAGAGATTCATTTAATGAGTTTTGCCTCATTTTGTGACCTTTCTTGCCACAGTTCATAAGTGATTCACTGCAGTTGATAAGTTAGTAACTTCGAATCGGGCTTCGGATTGATTTTGCTTTGCCAAAGGGGATCGCATGACCTTGGGATACAGCAAGAGTCAAAAGTATGAACCAGTTGCCAAGCGTCTCCGTTTGATCACATGATCATGGGACTGCCAGAAAAATCGTAAGGTGGGGATATGTGGCCACCATAATTCTTAAAATAAGTCATAAGTAGCTCTGGGACAGTTCTTCATAACTTCAAATGCAACCAGTCATAAATCAAGGGCTGCCTATAATGAGTGGCTTGTTTAAATACATATAGACAATAAAACATACCTGTAGATATTGTGGTGGAAACAAAAAGTTAGTAATTAATACTTACAAGAAGATCACTAAATAATTGTATTTTATGAGGGGAAAACCCTGTAAGGGGAGAGGAGGGCCTGTCCTGTCCCTTCCTGAGCCAGGCCACGGAGGAGGCAATGCACGTCCGCATGGTCCCTCAGCACCAGCAGCAGCGAGAGTGGCAGCAGTCCAGCCAGGCTCATTGTACCTTGAACCAGGGGCACACAGGAGTGGGGGGGTCAGAAGGCTCAAAGGAACATGGCCCCAGGGGAGGTCATGCCTTAAGTCTGAATGGGCATGGGGAGGAAACCCTCCTGGGGAGCCTGGCCAGGCTGGTAACATAAAGAAGAAGAGCCCCTAGGATTGCTGGAAAGACCTTTGGGGCTTGCAGTGGAAAGGTGACAACATTTGCAGAGCCTTTCCAAGTAATTCTCACCTCCATTGGTGTCCCTGGCACAATTAAGGGGCTGCACCTCTGAACCTCCTCCTAATGCTTCACCCTCCCCTGGGTTGAATGGCACTCTGTGTAAAGAGGTCAGGGCCTTAAAACAAATCTGAAAATGTATATTAGGATATTCTAAGCAGACAGGATTAGGGCCCATTAACAGGGGAGCTAGAGATGGCAGGCTGTACTGCCCAATGGGTAAAGGAAGGTCGAATTGCCCAAGGGGCCCAGCATAGAAGCAAGTTGGCTTCGGGCGTCTTGAAGAGAACACCAAGGGGAGACATGATGGCAGTCTTCCAAAACTTGAAGGGCTGCCATAGAGAAGAGGGTGTTGATCCTCCAAAGCAGCTGAAGGAAGGGCACGGAGCAATGGATGGAAACTCATCAGGAGAGAGATCCAATCCTGGAAATAAGGAGAATTTCCTCACAGTGACAACCATTAAGCAGTGCAACAGTTTGTTTCCAAGACTTGTTTATGCTCCATTGTCAAGTTTTTAAAGAAAAGACTGGGCAATCATTTGTCTGAGATGGCCAGAGAAGTCCTTCTCTGGGCAGGAGTTGGACTAAAAGTGGCTTCCACACTAGGATTCCATGATTCCCTCTCTGCTTTGTGCCACAATGATGGTGCCTCTTTTTAGTTCATGAACAGGCAACTTCCCACATGAAATCCAGAGGCCAAAGACCACCAGAGAGTCAGCCACCAGCCACTCCTAGACCCAGGTGAGCTGCCCTCCTTGTATAAGTGTAGAAAATGGCCATTGTTTACCTGGTTGCCGAGGGAACAAGGTTGTCAGTTGCCCTGAAAAGCCACTAGCCACTGAACAACTGCCCATTCTCCCTTCGTGCACTGAACGGACGAGTACCTGGTTGGTCATGGCTGCCAGAAGGCTTTTCAGAGTAAGTGTGGCCATCTCAGCTGCCAAGAAACTGGCAATACAGGAGAAAATCATGCTTCTCAACTCTTCTCATTGACTCATTTATTTCTCTTCTCTTCACAGAACATCTGGAAAAGATGTTTGAGCCTTTTCTGTTGCTGGAAGAGCAACATTGATGACATTCCTGTGCCTCCTGACAGGTACCACCACCAACTTCTCTTTAAACCCTGGGCATGGGGGGCACCATTGATGGACTACAGAGTCTAAAGGCCTCTCCCAAAGTAGCTTTTGTCCAGAAGGGGCTTCAGGGGAAAAAGATGGGCAGGCTGACTGGTCGGGTTAGAAAGGAGAAGCTGAGCTAGATGGATGTTCTTTGACATGTCATCTTTTTCTTTCGGTCAGCACTGAGGAGGCACAGGAACTGGATGACCAGCAGGGAGAATGGGAGACACATCTTCATGTGTCTGATGGAGGCAGATCTTCCTTTCCTGGGGTAAGGACTCATCTGCAACATGGCCAGTGGGGCTTCAGGCTTCAAAATCGGGTGGGGGAAGGGAGGAACTTGGGGGAACCTGGCCAGCCTAGAAAACTGAAAAAGGGCTCCTTGGATTCATGGAAAGATCTTGATGGCTTGGAAGGGAAAATCCAGGGGAAAACTAAGGAAGAGCCATTTTGAGCCTTTTCCTATCAGCCACATTTTCCATGATCTGCTGCCTCTTTGCCCTCTATAATGCAGCCCTTCCCTCCTAGGAAAGATAAACATTCCACCACATGCAGAGGACTTTTAATTTATACCTTCAATGAACAAATGTTACTTGCAGGTTGTGATGGGTGTTCGTGCACCACCGGAGCCCCAGGATGGAAGAAGTCAAGCCTACTCTCATTGTAATGAGGTTAGTGTTCTCATCTGAGGGATTCTGAAGCCCCCAAGAAGGAGGCTGCACTGAAGCCCTAAAGAGAAGGGCTTACAGAGGGCAGGCATCTCTACTCTCTGCCTCTTCTTCTGCTAAAAGAAAATGACTCAGGCCCTTCATTCTCTCCCCAGATATGAGAAGACATTGAAGTGGATGCCACGGCTCCCTACAATTTTGGAGACCTGCACTGAGTCGGTAAGGCCAGACCAGCTCCTCCCCAAAGTAACGACAGAAGCCCTGTCTCTGTGGATTGGTTAATATGCCAATAGATGGGATATTTGCCTCCTTTCAGGATCCATTGGAAGAAAGCCGACCAATGGAGACGGCTAAGAGCCCAAGGAACGTGCAGGAGGAAAGCAGTGCCTGCCTACCAGGGTAGGTAACACTTTGGAGGGTGACACTTTTGCAGAGGGGAGGCATCTCTGCTTCTGCTAAGGGAAGAAGGACTCAGGACAGGCCCACTGGCAGGCCAAGCCCCTTGGCAGGCCAGCTGGAAGGGCTCTTAGAGCCTCCACATACCACTCTTCAAAAAAGGCCCATGGCTACTTTTGATCTTTGGCCCTTTCATTTTCTCCCCCCAGAGAGGACAGGCACTGGAGGCCGTGGCTGTCCACCAGTTTGGAGACCTGCACTGAGTTGGTAAGTGTTATGTATGTAGGTTTAAATGTTATTGGTTTATTTGAATTGGTCTTGTAAAATGTCAAATGGTATTGGTTTAAATAGTGCGGGAAGAAACCCTGCACTCCCATTGGCTAGCAGCTACGGCTGCGGCTATAAGAAGCAGCCGTAGCCTTACCCGGACGGGTCCATTCGAGCTGTTGTCATTAATAAAGTCTTTGCTGGAACTCCTCGCGCCTGACTCTTCATGCAAACTTAACACTGGCACGAAGGTGGGATTTCCCTGAAGAGAAGACCTAACAAGCAACTGAGCGAGATGGCTGCGCTGAACACCCCCAGCACCGTTCGATCCGGCACGAAGACTGGGAATCATGCAGACCGGTTCCACATGTTCCTGGAAGGAACGATCTCGCCGCATCCCGAGAGACGGAAGAGGGCGGTCTTTCTCACACACTGTGGTCCGGCAGTCTTCAAAATGGCGAAGGCGCGGGAGCAGCAGAATTGAAGGTAATAGAATGGCCCGAATTAGAAAGACTTTTAAGAGCCCATTACCCACAAGTATCGTGCCTCATTAAGAGACACGAATTTTACCCGGATCAAGGGGATAGCGAGAGTGTTAATGACTTCGTGGCAAGCTTAAGGGACATTGGGGTGCTTGTGACTTTACCAACGAGAAGAGGCCATGCGTGATCGGTTTGTTTTGGGCCTTAAAGATAAGATCTTACAAAGCAAACTGTTAATGAAACCAAAATCACGCTTAAAGAGGCTATTGAAGAGGCTGTTTCAGCAGAAGCCACCAAGTCCTCAGCTGCGCCATGAAAAGATTAACAAGGCCTCGAGCCAGGCCTCAAGCCATTCTGATGGGGAAAAATCCTCAACAACTCATTGCAAACAAATAGACTCTGATTCGGATAGCAGTGAGGAAGAAGAGGGGATTTTAAGCTCAGAATGGAGAAGAAAAGAAAAGACTCTGAAAAACAGGCAAGGATTCGTTTGCAGAGGATGTGGGGGGCCACCCCGCACTGAATGCAAGTTCTTTGACTCCATTTGCCTACGCTGAGAAACGGGCCATATAGCCAGAGTCTGCAAATCATCCAGAACTCCACCATTCAGGAAGAAACTCCTGAGGAAGATTTAAGCCCAACAATTTAAGTGGAAAAATGGGGCTAAATTCAAAGCAAATGGCAAGAGTGAAACTCACCAAACAATATCCATTGGTCATTCTTCACATTTAAATAGCAGAAAAGTACATGTGAAGGTGTTTATTGAAGGGAGACCGTGCCACATGGAAGTGGACTCAGGCTCTTATTTATCTATGGTGTCATGGGACACTATACACAGACTCTTTCCAAGAATTCAGAAAAACATTTCCAGAAGCAAGCACTGACCCTCAAAGACTACCAAGGAACAAGATTCCAGTAGTTGGAGCGAGGAATTCAACGTGCAGTTTAAAGGCCACACCAAATGCCACTGACCATCGTGGACAAGGATCGCCCAAGTTTGCTGGGACTTGAGTGGTTCAAGCCACTTGGCATCGAGGTGACTGGCATCCATCACGTGAGCAGTTCTGACTGGGAAGAGTCCTTGAAGTCTGAGTTTCCAGAGGTCTTCAGCGAGGACTGGGCAAGTATATGGGGACCCTATTGCTTCAGTTTAGACCCCAAGGTGCCCCAATTCGTTTAAAGCCCAGGAGGGTTCCATTTGCTTTAAAGGAAAATTGATGCACAATTAGATAAGCTCATGCCAAGGGGTTTTGGAACCTACTGACCACTCCAGATGGGAAACACCCATAGTCACACCAGTCAAGGCTGATGGGTCAGTGAGAATCTGTGGTGACTACAAGGGGACACTTAACCATGCGCTGCAGCAGAGCGATACCCTGTACCTGTTGTGCATCATCTGCTCCATTCCCCAGGTACATTTTGCTAAACTGGACTTAGCTCAGGCATATCAACAATTAACAGTTGATGATGCCACTGCAGAGGCACAAACAATTGTGACTCATAGAGGTGCCTTCAAAAAAAGACTACAATTTGGAGTGCTGGCACCTGGCATTTTTCAAAGTCTTATGGAAAGAATGTTGCAAGGACTGCCAGGTAGTGCCTTATTTTGATGATGTGTTAATCTCTGCTGAGAATGACACTCAGCTTCAGAGAGACTCAGAGAAGTCCTTACCAGATTCAGAAAAGCAGGTTTGAAAGTCAAGGAAGATAAATGCACTCTCAAAACAGACAGAGTTGAATTCTGGGGTACATGATTGATAAACAGGGCATCCACCCCACTGATGCCAAGGAAGCGCATCAAGGAAGCCCCTAAACCTCGTTGCAAGTCAGATCTGCAAGCCTTCCTTGGCCTTATTAACTTTTATCACATGTTTCTACCTCACAAAGCATCTATTGCTGAACCCCATCGCTTACTTGATAAGAAGGCTGCTTGGATCTGGGGCGGAAGGAACAGTCAGCATTTAACAGTATTAAGAGACTAATCACGCCTGATGCTGTGTTGATTCAATTCTCTGAGAATTTACCTGTTGTTCTGACTTGTGATGCATCCCCTTTGGAGTGGGAGGGGTTTTGAGCCACAGGCTTCCCAATGGCCGGAAGCCCCAATTGCATTCTACTGCAAGACGCTGTCCAAAGCAGAGAGGAACTACAGCCAATTGGACAAGGAGGCCTTAGCAGTTGTTGCAGCTGTTAAGAAATTTCATGAATATCTGTATGGCAGGTCATTCACCATTGTTACAGATCACAAACCTTGCTTGGCATCGTGGCAGGAGACAAACCTACACCTATTATCCTGTCACCAAGAATGCTGAGGTGGACTGAATTGCAGCCTACTCCTACAAACTGATTCACAGGCCTGGCAAGGACATTGACATGCTGATGCACTGAGTCGTTGCCCACTACCTTGCCACAAGGAGGACTGTGAACTTGAGACTCACACCTTTTCCTGGAGACCGCTGCAAGCTTCCAGTCCATGCTGCTGAGATTGCCAGAGAATCTGCCAAAGATGCTGTGTTGGCACCTGTTATGGGCTGGATTAAGAAAGGTTGGCCTCTTCAAGATCTACACTCACTTTGCTCAACCTTTCAAATCCAGGCAAACTGAATTATCTGTATTAAGAGGATGTATTTTGTGGGGTAACAGGGTGGTTATTCCTGCAAAACTGCAAAGGAGGTTTTGGAAATGTTACATGAGGGTCATCCTGGGATTGTAAGGATGAAAGGTTTGGCCAGGAGTTATGTATGGTGGCCAGGTATTGACAAAATGGTTGAAAACTGCTGGGTTTCTTGTCCCAATTGCCAGGTAGTCAGGCCTGCCCCACCCTCACTCCCCACACAGGAATGGGAATGTCCTAGGGGCCCATGGTCTAGAATCCACATTGATTTTGCAGGCCCTACAAGAGGGCACACGTTTCTAGTAATTGTAGATGCATACCCAAATGGCTAGAGGTTATTCTCATGACTTCTACTACTACTGAGGCTGTTATCAAGCAGCTCAAAAGCTTTTGTAACCCATGGGTTACCAGATGTCCTTGTCTCTGACAATGCCCCTCAATTCACGCCTAACATTTTTGAATCCTTTCTAGCTCAACAGGGCATCAGACATGCCCTTACAGCCCCTGGCACCTTTCGCCAACGGCCGGCTGAACGATGGTACGCTTTACCAAAGAAAAGCTTCAGCAGCTGGGTCCTGGGGATATCACTGAGAAGCTTGAAAAGCTTCTTAGTGTTCAGCACATCACTCCTAGCCCATCAACTAACTTGTCCCCAGCAGAGTTGTTAATGGGCAGGAAACTTAGGTCTTCCCTTGACCGACTTCATCCCACTTATGCACCCAATACACCACTGGATTCCACTTCCAAAGTTCGCTCTTCAGTGTGGGAGATTCTGTCTATGCTAGGAACCTTACAGGTGAACCTTGTGGATTCCTGCTGAAATAACTCACATCACTGGCCCTCTCTTACAGGGTTCAAACAGAGGATGGCCTCCTCTGGAGCAGGCACATTGACCAACTTAGATCCTGTTCACTCAGGAACATCGCCCTGTCTCTCTCTAGGTCCCCTCACCTGATGTCTCTTCTAGGGGAAGGGAGGAACAGGAGGAATATCAGCAAACAGGAATCAACCCTTGTGTAACGAGCCATTATGCAGGAACCATCCTCAACCCTGTCACAATGCCAAGATCCATCCTTAGAAGTAGAGTCATTACGACAGGAACCATCCCAACCCTGTCACAATGCCTAGATCCATCCTTAGAAGTGGAAGATTGTACATCACTACCAGACTTGGGTGTTGACATTGGAATGGAGATGGGTTGGGAGGAGAGACCAGATTCTAACAGTCTAACAGGGTCTTCTTTCACAGGAAGTCCTAACAGGGAAATGTCAGCAGACACATTTCCTCCCTCACTGGGTGAGAACAATAAAGATTCTGAACCACTAAGTCTCTCAACGACATCGTGAAGAGCCCCACCTATTTAAAGGAATACATTAGATAGGTTGGGGTTTGGTATGGACTGAACCTAGTGGGAGGGGTGTTATGTATGTAGGTTTAAATGTTATTGGTTTATTTGAATTGGTCTTGTAAAATGTCAAATGGTATTGTTTAAAGAAAAGCGGAAGAAACTGCACTCCCATTGGTTAGCAGCTACGGGCTGCCGGCTATAAGAAGCAGCCGTGAAGCCTACCCGACGGGTCCATTCTGAGCTGTTGTCATTAATAAAGTCTTTGCTGGAACTCCCTGCCTGACTCTTCATGCAAACT
>SOZL01001746.1:0-22098 GCA_009733165.1 Naja naja | reverse complement strand
GGTGGTAAAAAGATGCAAAGGATAATACTGTCTGGGTAAGTATCCTTAGGACATTGTGAATTAGGGATTCAGCAGGGCGATGGCATGAAAGAAAACTCTCTCTCTGCCTGGTTGTTTTGGCCTGACAGCTGTCCAAGGAGAGTTGAGAGACAGTTGATGTCCAGGAGGTGAGGGGCCTGTAGTTCTTTTCTCAGCCCTCCTTCTGATCAGCTGATATACAAGTGGTCAATGGAAGGCAGGCTGGTTAACTGCCTCTTACACCACTCCTCCAAGGCTTTGCCTGTTGTTGTTGTTGTTGTTGTTAGTCTTGAAGTCGTGTCCAACCCATCACGACCCCATGGACCATGTTCCTCCAGGCCTTCCTGTCCTCTTCCATCCCCAGAGTCCACTTAAGCTCAGGCTGACTGCTTCCGGGACTCCATCCAGTCCCCTTCTTCTCCTTCTTTGGCCCTCCCTCGTTCCCAGCATTCGGCTCTCCTTCTCCAGAGTCTTTGCTTCCTTATTTCAGCCTAGAATATGGGGCCGGAATGTTTGTCGATTAAGTGGTTGAAAGAGGGCGATTGGTTTGGCTAAACATTTGTAATTAGGCGATAGTCCCAGCTCTGCCCACATCAGATTCAAGGTGCTGGTGTTGATCTATAAAGCCCTTCATGGCATTGGAGCGGGGGACTTGCAGAAACCCTGCTGCCAATAACAACTTCCCAGCCCAGTGCACTCCCACAGGCAGGGCCTCCTCTGGGTGCCGTCGACTAGGCAATGTCGGCTGGCGGTCCCCAGGGGTAGGGCCTTCTCTGTGGGGGTGCCCCTCTTTGGCCAGCTGCCCCTGGAGCTCGGGTGGCCCGACCTCCGATCCTTCTGCAGTGGCCTAAAAATCTGGCTATTTCAACTGGCCTACCCCGGACTGATGGGGGGAGGGAGGCTGCAGGTGTTAAATTTTAGATTTTTGCAATTATGAGATTTGGGGTTTAATTTATTTTTAATATTTGTATTTCATGGTTTTAGTATTGTAAACTGCCCTGAGTCCTTAGGGAGATAGGGAGGCACATATAAATCTCATAATAAAATAATAAATAAAATAAAACGGTGTACAACTCATCCAATTGGCTCCAGATTTAATGGTGCTTTGAAAGAATTCCAGACTCATAGAAGAGGAGGGAGGGCGTCCCCTGTTGTGAAGGCTCAGGAGCGCTTGGTGGGTCGCTGCCACCTGACACAGCAACAGGTCCCCAGAAATGCGACGCTGGGCAAAGGGACTAGTACCCACCCACCCTAGAAGTTTGGGCCATTGCTAAGCCTCGATGAGGGAATCGAACTGCTGCATTAACCATGGAGGCCGTAGAATTGGGTCCGAAGGCATGAAACCTGAGGCTTGGTGGGTGGGGGAGCAGAGGAGATGGAGGTGTGTGGGGGCGGTGGAGAGCCGCCTGGAGCCTCAGCCTTGTCCTCTACCAGGCCAGAGCAACGAGGCACCAGCGGGCATTTCGTGATGAGCCCTAGCACCCCAGCCAAGCCCAATGCATAAAACTACTCTCTGGATGGCAGTGCAAATCTTATTATTATTATTATTTATTGGACTTGTATGCGCCTATTCCTAAGGACTCAGAGGCGTGAACATTAAAACAGAAAAATTTACAATAAAACAAAATTAAACAAGTAAACAAGCCAAATAAAATTAAAATAAACCCAACCCGGTCATTCAAGGCCCGTTGGAACAACCAAGTCTTCAGGTCCCGGCGGAAGGGCGGTCAGGGGCCAAGCGGAGATCGACGGGGCTGATTCCAAGGGGCAGGTGCTCCCACAGAGAAGGCCTAGCCCTGGGGACCGCCAGCCTACAATATCTGACTGGCGGCACCCCAAGGAGGCCCCTCCTATGAGGCGAACAGAGGCGTCAGTGATGCTGGCAGGCGTTCCCGCAAGTACCCTGGACCCAAGCCATTAAGGCTTTATAAGTTAACTAATACCTTGAAGGCGACCGGGAGGCAACTGCAACCAATGCAAGCCGCGAGAGAGGGTGTAACATGGGAGTATCGGGATACCCCATCACAGCCCCCGCTGCTGCATTCTGCACCCTGAAGCCTCCGGACCATCCGCAAGGGAAGCCCCATGTAGAGAGCATTGCAGTAGTCAATCCTAGAGGTGACAAGCGCATGAGTAACCGTCAAGGGCATCTCGGTCCAAATAAAGCTAAGCTGGCAACCAGCCGAACCTGGGCAAAAGCCCCCTGGCCACAGCTCCCACATGCTCCTCCAAACCGAGCTGTGAGTCCAGGAGGACACCCAGGTTTCGCGCCCTATCCACGGGGGGCAACACCTCTCCCCCATGACCAAAGATGGTACATCCAATAAAGACCGAGATGCCGGTAAGAACAGCCACTCCGTCTTGGTGGGGTTGAGCTGAAGCCTGTTACTACCCATCCAGACCGCACCGCCTCCAGGCACCGGACATCACGGAGAGAGTCACTGATCTGGCCTGGGGTGGAGATAAAGCTGGGTATCATCAGCATACTGATGATACCTCACCCAAAACCTCGGATGATCTCGCCCAGGTTTCATGTAGATATTGAACAGGAGAGAAAGGACAGACCCCTGCGGCACCCCACAAGTGAGGGGTCTCGGGCCGACCTCTGCCCCCTGCCAACACTGACTGCGGCGGCCCGAAGGAAGGAGGAGAACCAACGCAAACGGTTCCCCCACCCCCAAACCTCTAAGCAGCTGCAGAAGGATACCATGGTCGATGGTATCGAAGCCGCTGAGAGATCTAAAAGGACTAGGACAGAGGAAAACCCTGTCCCAAGCCCTCCAGAGATCATCCATCAGTGCGACCAATGCTGTCTCCGTGCTGTGTCCGGCCCTGAAGCCCGACTGATACGGATCTAAATACTCAGTTTCCTCCAGGAACAAGGGAAGCTGCTGAACCACCACGCTCTCAACAACCTTCGCTAAAAAGCGAAGGTTGGAGACAGGATGATAGTTGTTCAAACGGCGGGTCCAGGCAGGCTTCTTGAGGAGGGGCCTCACCACGCCTCTTTCAAGGCGGCAGGAAAGACTCCCTCACTCAAGAAGCATTAACAACTGCCTGGAGCCAGTCGCACGTAACCTCCCTGGAGGCATATACCAACCAGGAAGGGCATGGGTCCAATAAACCGTGGTGGAAGACAGCCTCCGCATGATCCTGTCCACCTCATCGAGGGAGACCAGGTCAAACTCAGCAGGTAGGATCCACCAGACTCACGCCACCCCATCATCAGACCACTGCCAATCAGAGTCCAAGCCAGCACTCGAGCGACCTTATCCGCCAGATGTAAGCTAAATTCCTCTGCTCTGCCCTGCAACGGGTCATCCCCCTCAATTGAAGGAGGGAGCGGGTCACCCGAAACAGGGCAGCAGGGCGATCATCGGCAGACGCAATCAGGCGAGAAGGCACTGCCGTCCTGATTGCTTCCAGATAGGTCCTGATATAGGATCGCAACTGGACAGGTCGATTCGGAGTGGCTGGCCCTCCATCTGCTCTCCAGGCATCTCCTCCCGCTCCGGATCCCGGTTGGCAGAGCCCGGTCTCTCCCGACCCTGCAGCGGCTGCCTTTTCCGGAAGGGCTCCGGGCTGCTCTCCGGAAAAGAGGCGGGACCCGTGGAGGGTTCCCATCAGCATGGGATGCCCTTCGGGGATGCCTTTCTGCAGGCCGAGCAAGCGCGGGCATTAAATAGGCGCTTGTGGCAGGATCGGGAAGGCGGATCGGCCTCCTTTCCTTCCCGGAGACAGAAGCACTTCCCATTTTGTCTGCCATCCCGCAGGTTCCCCCTTGCAAATCTGGGCTGCAGCGGTCAGGGGGGGGAAGACCTTTGGGAGGCCTCCCGATTGCTAAGCAAAATGGCCTAGAAACGGCTACGCGCCTCCGTGAAGAGTGACGTTCGGAGGGTCTTCTTAGCGCCAGAGGAGCCCCCTCCATTCCAGGCTTGTGGGCTGAAGTCGGAAGGTCCAAGTGGGTTGGTGGAGTCCAGAAGAAAGTCGCCTACTTGGGAAATGCTGGAGGTTGAGATGGTTCTCCATGGTTGACGCCGATCGCTGCTCCCCCATCCCTCCCCTTTAAGGCTGCCGTAAATTGAGTAAAGGGGGGGGACACAATTTCAGCTGAATTTCATCCCTAACTTCCCCGTCCATTTGCCTATTCTGAGACCTTGCAGACTCCCAGCCTAGAGGGAGGCCTCTGAGAGGCCTCATCATACAATTTCCTGCCAGAATACCCAGAGGGGCAGAAGGAAGTCCTCCCCCTCACTTAAGAAATGCTGCTAAGCGAGACGTTTCCTAAGGGAGCTTTGCCCCATTTTGCAACATTTCCTGCTACAGTTGTTAAGTGATACAATTGATAACATGGCCTGGAAGTGAATCTGACTTCCCTCATTTGACTTTGCTTGTTGGAAAGTCACAAAAAGGGACTGAGGGATCCACCCACCCCGACCCTTGAAAATAGGAACCTGTTGCCAAGCGCCTGGATTCTGATCACATCCTCCCAGGAGGCTGCCAAGGTCTGTGAAAACGGTCATAAGTTGCACTTTTTAGTGTCATCGTAACTTTGAATGGTCACTAAACCAACTGTTATAAGTGGAGGACTGCAAATGTAAATGGGACAAAGAGATCGATACATGTATTTGTTTTGGGAGGAGGATGCTTCTTCCTGTGCCAAAGTTCTTGGACTGAAGTTGAAGTTCACACATCTTAAAATTTCTGCGACTGAGGAGGACCGTGGTGGGTGTCCCAGGAGAAGCTGGAGGGCTTCATCAGGCCCCGAGGGGCTTCCTGCCTTGCCAGCAAGCCAGCCACGGATGAGGGGTAAGGTCGGCCCGTCTCTTTCCTTCCGTCAGCCTTTCCACATCGGAGGCCACAGAGACCCGCCTGGAGCCCAGCTTTTGGGCAGTGTGGGCCGATTCTGAGGGCTGGGGAATCCTGGCTTGTCCCACAAACCACCTTTGCTCTGCCTGCGCTGACCATGAAGGGGAGGAGGAGATAACAGTTACTCTCAAACGAGGGAGCTGAGTTTATTTTAAGGGTGCTTAAAGGTTTGCACACAAGGCATTTTTTTCAGTATGAAGCAGATTATTTATTTCTCCCTTTATTTGCTTCATGGTTGAATGCAGAAACTCTGTAAGGAGATCTTGAAAGCCAACTGCCAGTTTCAGCATGTGGGTTCAATTATCAGCATAATTAATTGTACTGAGAGAAAAAACAATTTGCTGGTTAATTTGCTGAAATAACAAAGTGCAAAAGCAGGTAAGGCGGCTGTTCAGCAAATCTGAGTCAATCACTGCCTTGCCTCGACTACTGTTCACTAGCCCAGAGAGATAAGTGTTAATGGAAGAAGTCCCCGGGGCGGCATGTTCATTTCGGGACAAACAGAAAAATGGCCCTAATAGGCCCCTTTTGTTCAGCCATCATCCATCACCAGGCAAATGTCACACAGACCTAAACCCTCCTCAGACGGACGAACGCCAGGGCCCTCAGCCCGAAACACCACAGGCCTGACACGGGGGTTGGCAGGAGGAGGAGCAACGAACGGCCATGGCTCTTCAGCTCCACCGCTTCCTAACCGATGGGGCCTCATTTGTCTGGAATTCAGAGGTCCCTCCTCTCTTCCCATCACCATAAAAAGAGCCAAACATCTTTTGCATGCTTGCAAAAAGGTACATGGTAACACAGGTCTGACCATTAGGTTGCTGCTTTCAAAAGTGATGCAGAGAAGAAAATTATGGGATCGGAGGAGGAAAATAGATACATCTTGGGTCCTTAAATATCTCCAGATCTAATTCCAGGCATTTAGAATTGCTGTTAGAATGTAGTTCTGAGCCAGGAATACTTCAAAATTCTTGTAAAAATGTATTTAATCTGTTCTCATTTTTTCTTGTAGTCTGCATTACTATTACTGTTAATCTTCTCATCACTCCTTATCACCCATCCCCTCCCACTTGTGACTGTATGACTGTAACTTTGTTGCTTGTATCCTTACGATTTATATTGACTGTTTCCTAGTATGATTTGATTGCTTATTTGTACCCAGCGACAATTATTAAGTGTTGTATCTGATTATTCTTGACTCTTAACAAATGTATCTTTTCCTTTATGTACACTGAGAGCATTTGCACCAAGACAAATTCCTTGTGTGTCCAGCCACACTTGGCCAATAAAAGAATTCTATTCTATTCTTTCCCTGAGTTTGGGGAGTTAAATCTATGTGAAATGCTGACATGGGTCTCCAGAACCAAATTTTCCCCCCTCAGGTAAGACTTGGGCCCCAATATTCTGCATCGGGAGCTGGGAATTGGGGGCCTTCCCAAGAAGTTCCTCCTGGCATCACTGACCACCAGTTGCACTGCTGACTGGGCTAATTGCAGTTCTTGCTCTCCGTTGTGTGATTAGGGAACCACAGTTTCTTCCTTCTGGGGATAATTTGAAAACTGGGCGCAAGAAATCTGGACTCTTCTCCACCAGTATCCATCCATCCATCCATCCATCCATCCATCCATCCATCCATCCATGAATGAGACCCCAGAAAAGTGCATCAGCATGATATTTGCTGCCTCCATTGCCGATGGTGGGTCCTCCAGGATCTTCCCCACCCCAGCCCCCCCGACCCAGCATCAAGAAGTAAAGGTCCCGCCGCCACTCTCCTCAAAGCCTGATGGGGCTGGAAGTGGGACGAAGGCCTGTTTGACAGATGGCTTAGCCCCTCTGCTCATCCGTGTGTGCTTGGTTGCCTTCAAAAGCACCCCAGACTCACCTGATGTCCTCAGGATAGTTTGACTGCTTTCAGGCCAGCGTTTCACCCTGTTCAGAAGATGGCTAGGAAACTCCATGCTTCAAGAGCAGCCTGGAGGCAGAGGCTCTCCAGCTTCACCACATGGTCGGTCCCCCTACCCCTGTGGCACAGTCACTGCTGCTGCTGCTGCTGCTGCTCACTGACCCAGAGCAAGCCAGAGGGGAGAGTGGGAGAGCAGCTCAGGTGGGCTTCTTCTGCAGAGGCAGCTTCCTGACCCAGACCTGGAAGCTGAGATGGTCTCTAGGGGAAGCCCAAGGCACTTCCTCAGCAGCTCTTCTCTTGCCTGGGGGCAGCAGGAATCCCAGGTGGGTCCCAGCCTTCTGGGGGCTGCCCTGCTGCCTGTCCCCAAGGTCCCCAGACTCGAGGGGGAACTGGCCAAGCTGCCTGAGCCTCAGCAAGGGACCTCCTGCTTTGGGGCTAAAGCAGAACCCTAACCCTAACTCCCTGCTGGCTAGTTCGTCCGGCTCTCCTACCTTTAACATCTTTTTAACATCTGTCTGTAAACTCTTTATATCTGCTTGCACTTTCCCTAAAGATCCGGTTCTAAGATTATTATTGCAGATTCTCTTATTAATAATAATCTTATAACATAACAAGGGACAAGGGATTGCCAAGTTTGCCTCTAAAGCAACTGCTGTGTAACTGTCATTTTAAAAAGTGTCTACCTATTTTTTTTCCATGCCAAAATATCCTTCTGTGTTTCTGTGCTGTCCAGCCAGTTATAGTTAATGGGATTTGGAATAGTTAGTTAGGAATTGGGAGCTGTCCCCTTAAGGGAATGCATCATGGTAAATGTAGTTAAGGTATCCTGGGAAATGTAGTACATGTCATGTGGCCACATCTGTAACTATGATTGGTCACTGAATTGACCCTTGGTGGGTTGGGGGAGGTTTCTTCACTCTTGCCTGAACACAGCCTCATGGTAGCATGTCTACCCTCTGCTTCTCCAATATGGGAAGAAAGAGGTAACCATCTTTTTACCTATAAAGACAAACATGCAAAGGATTGGACATTAAGAAGAATCTTGTCTTAACTGTGAGTTAATGAGAATGCCTGATGAACCAATAAAAAAGACTTTGTATGGATGCTTTGTGGAGTTTATCTATCTGTTTTGTACAAGACAGAACAGTTTCCCAGTTTTACCAATGATACACCTTGTACAATGGATGCTCTTTAAGTTGGCCATCTCCTGGCTTGACATTAGCTTATCCTAAATGAAAAAAAATCTTCAGGTGCTTTATATATTTCCCTTTGATCAAATGTTCTGGGCAGAACATTAAGCCGCCTTGGTTGGGGGAAAGCCCTTCTCTAACCTGAAAGAGCCTCTGACCTCTGCTCCGGGGCAGCTCAGGGGGACAGAGGAAGGAAGAGGGCAGCCTCCCTCTCAGAGGTCTCTCCCAGCCACCGGCCTTTTCCTGGCTCCTTCTGCACTCGGAAAGCAGCCCAGATCAGCTCAGAGGACGCCTGGCTCCCTCTGTCCAGCCTGAGAGGCAAGGCGTGGCCATGGAGGCTGGGCTGGGCTCCTCTGTGGCTCGCCTGCATGGGGACCTCGCAGGCCTCTGTTCCAGCTTTTGCAAGGGTCCCTCCGCAGGCCCAGCAGCCCTTTGGTGGAGAAACAGCCTGTTTCACAGGGGTTGAAACTGGTTCCTTCGGGTTTGTCTCAGACGTGGCCCCTTTAAGATGCGTGAAGGTCGACTCCCAGAATTCTCCAGCCAGCGCTCAGAGTTTGACAGTTGTTTTGCAGCTTCCTGGCTTTTTACAACCCAGATCTGATCTTGATCCTTTCTCTTATACTTCGATGAGTCTGGTCTACTGCAATGCTCTCTACATGGGGCTGCCCTTGAGGACCACTCGGAGGCTTCAACTGGTACAGAATGTGGCTGCGTGGGTTGTGATGGGAGTATCCCAATACTCCCATATTACACCCCTCCTGCGTGAGCTGCATTGGTTGCCGGTTGTCCTCCGGGTGAGATTCAAGGTGCTGGTAATCACCTATAAAGCCCTATATGGCTTAGGGCTGGGGTATTTACAGGAACATCTACTGCCAGTAACATCTTCCCAGCGTCCCGTGCGCTCCCACAGACAGGGCCTCCTCAGGGTGCCGTCGGCCAGACAGTGTCACCTGGTGACCCCCAGGGGGAGAGCCTTCTCTGTGGGTGCACCCACCTTATGGAATCAATTGCCCTTGGAGCTGCAGATGGCCCCTGACCTTTGATCCTTCCATCGCGGCCTGAAGACATGGCTTTTTCAACAGGCTAACCTGCACTGAGTGGGGTTTTTACTTTTTATTGTTGTATTCTCTTTTAATTTTGAATTATTGGGATTCTGATTTAATAGCTTTTTAAATTTTAAATTTTGTATAGTTTCTTTTATACTGTTGTGAGCCGCCCTGATTCCTTCGGGAGATAGGGCATATCATCCCATAATAAAATAAAAATAAATGAGTGATCCTGATGACATTTGCTGCACATGCCCATGTCAGGAATCTGGTGATTTTTTTAAAAATAGGCTGTAAAAGAGCATTAGATGTCATTTCTGGGGAGGGACACTTCTTTCCCCAAAGCAGGGCAATTGGAGGTACCCTAATGGCTCAATCCTGGAACACTTTTCTGTCCCCCCTCACCCCAATTCACGGGGCCCATGTGAGGGGGGAAGGAATGCAAAGGAAATCAAGCTGGGGACCGCAACCCTGTGACAAGAGCCTCACCATGGTGCATGCAGATGTCACACATGCAATGCCCAGGAAGAGGAGCAGGGCTTCGACTGGCCACCCTCTGGCCTTGATGGATACCCGCTGGGCCTGCCTCTTGCACAAGACCTGATCCAGCTTCCCCATCTTGGACCAGCAAATACCAGAAGCAGCAGCGACTGCAAGTCCAGGATGGCCCCAGCCCAGCCTGGGCCCTTTCAGCTTCTGAAGCTACCCTGAAGTTCCTGGCTTCAAGTTAACAAAATGCAACTCGCATCCCTCCAAATTTTCTTACATCGTCTTTATTTAATTTCTTGATTTACTTTATGAGATAAATCCTACAGTCTTCTTAAATTCATTTCAGTTTCTGGTGAACCTTACCAAAGAAGGAACTCCATCCTTTTGTTCCAGCCTCATGCCCTTCTCTCTCGGCCAGAGCAAATTCCTTCGTAGGACTTCCCTGCAGGGAGCGTTGCCCGCTCCCCATGCCATCAGGCCTTCTCCTCCGCCCACTGTCCAGCTTTCCCCTCCTTCTGGGCTCCATTCCCTGCCTGCCCCTCAAGAGTTAAAGGGGAGGCTTCCTTCCGCCCCTCTGCAGGGCACTCCAGGGGAGGGCAGGCTGGCGCTGGCGGCAGGCGGCTTTCATTACCCTGATCGGATACATGTGCTCTATTTTATCTCCAGCATTTTCTCAGTAATTCAGCACTTTAAAGTCTCAGCTGTCTACCGATCTGCAGACAATTGTTTGGTGTAATACTATCCGGAAAAGGCTGATAAAATGCAGATGTGGCCCGGGCTCTGAAATCTCTGGTTTGCTAAGTGGCTTTTCTCCCCCCGCCCCCGCCCCCGATACTCGCCCGTGGCGACTCGGCTCCCTCCCGCGAGGCACGAAGGCAGACTTTCTTATTAAAAGGTTGTAAAGAGGAAGTAATTGCTCGGAATTATCCGCAATTAAAGAAGTGGGCTGAAATGTGAAACAGCGGAGTTAAATTGTCTTTATTTTTATGATATCCTCTTCCAGCCTTATTCTCAAATTTTAACCAATCTTGAGTTTAACGATCATTTTCATATCATTAGGCTCGCTTGACAAAACGGATGGCTCGCTGCAATTCTCTTCAAATGCTGGGATTTTTTATTTTTTATTTTTGGGGGCTTTGTAATTAAGATGCTTTCACAATCCACAAGTGTTGTCTGGAGCCCCTCCTCGCCCCCTTCCCACCTTCTTTGGTTCTCAGCGCGACTGAGACAGCAAAAGGAGAGCTAGGAACCACCGAATGGCTTAACGGTCAGCATAGCCTCAAACAACAATCAGCGTTGGGGGCAGTGATGAAGATTTGAGCTCTGTTCTTGCTGGAAGCAATTTGGTCCAAGGCCGACTTCGCTTCCATTAAGCGGGCTTCAAATGTATTGAAGGCAGCTTGGAGCTGGGTGCAGGCTGGCAGGTCCCTCTCTGCAGCCCTGGGTGCACCGTCGTGTTAGGCCCCAACCTTATGAGGGGCAGAGAACTAACCCTCGCTTGTGGCCGACGGGTGGCATCTCTGGCCCAGAGGGATGCTTGGCTGCCCTTCCGTTTCGAGTAAGGGAAAGGCAGGTCGCTCCTTCCTGGGACTGAGGGGGCTCGGAATTCCTTATGGAACACACGGAGAACACATGCAGCACCCTCCCCCCCTCAAGCCTCCCCATCCAGACCCTGCTGGGCACAGGCTGTTCTCTCCTGCAGGTCAGTGGGGAGTGGGATGCTGCCTTTCCCACGGGTTCTCCTCACCAAGGAAAGAAGCAAGGTGGAGCTAAGGAGAAACTTCCCAACAGGGAGGACAATAAACCAGTGGCAGAAATAGCCGTTGGAAGTTGTGGGTGTTTCATAACTGGAGGATTTCAAGAAGAGACTGGACAGTCACTTGTCTGGAATGGTAGGCCCATTCCAGCTCCATTCTGATTGATTGATTGATTGATTGATTGATTGAGTTGCCAGGCCTGTCATAGAGAAGGAGAGCAGGCAGGCAGGCAGGCAGGGCTGGTTCCCACCCCTTCCCCAACCTGATTCCGAGCTTCTGGAAAGAGCAACCTTCTGCAGAAACTAAGCCAGAACCCTCCACTTCATCATGGGCCCTCCACTAACACAGGAAAATGCAAACAGCTGTAACTGTTTCCCCACAGAATGCTGAAATTTGCCTGAACATTATGAAATTATTGGGGGTCAAGGCCTCCCAATTTTTAAGACACAGGTACAGGAATTTAGTAGCTAAATTCCTTGAAAAGCCTTTTGTTTTTAGGAAGGGAGGGAGGGAGGAGGGAGTTTGTTGCATTTTGGGGGAAAAATTAGATGAGCTAAATTGCTCCTTACAGCAGAGCTAAATCTTACTAAATCTGAGATAATGAGATGAGAGGGTCTTTGGCAAACGTATTTACAAACTTGGAGGTGGATAAAAAAGACTCAATCCTGCTTGGAGTGATCTAATGCTGCTGAAATAGAGATAGGCAAATGCAGAATTTTAGAGGCATAGGTGAAAATTTTTCTTCATGTTTAGAGGGAATTAAATAGGAAAGATTATTATAATAAGTCAGCATTTTGTGGTGGAAATTATTTTTAAGAAGACACATCTGCTATTCACTTATGGGAAAGTATTTCTGACTTTCTGATAATTCCTAGAAGCTTCCAGTTCTTCTCAGGGTCCTTCGGAAGGGATCATTGGGTCAAATCACATAGTTCAACATCTTCTTCAACCTGCTTGCAGAACCCCTTGAGTGGAAGACTCTTCCTTCTTCCCCTCCCCCTCCCTCCCTCCCGAAATTCCAGTGCTCCTGTAACCTATACTCTTCCTGAAGACCAGCTAGTAGATCAGAAGGCCTAAGGTAATAGAGGTACCCTGGCATTGAGGTACTGCCACCTCCTCTTCCAGGAGATTTTCATGTGCAACCTTTTCCTTTCCATGAGACCATATTGATCCCCAGAGGCCCAGGTATCCTGTGTGGCTCAGGATGTACACTGTCCACGCATCGCCTTCGATGGAGAAGAACCTGCCCCGATAAGTCTTCCCTTAGATCTTCCTCCTCCTGCACCTCATCACCTCCACGTTTCTTCTCCTCTTCCTGGAGACTCCCTCTCCATAAAGAGAACGCTGTGATTTGTTTCATTACTTGTTGGTTTATAGTCAAGGACCAAATGTGGCTGGTTACACTGAACATCAACCAAATGTTCACAAGGATAATGAACCATTAATGAAATTACACACTCAAAGAGCAATAGCCATAGCTCAAAACTTAGCAACCTTACTGGAAATGATTGCAGAGTTATCAGCTGACAACTCACCTGACCTACCAAGGTGAGGGCAGAAAGGTGGCAGTATTAGATCTATGCACCAGGCCTATGAGTGATTAAACACATAGGTTTGCAAATAAATAACTGACCATCAGAAGGCTTCTTCTCCTAACATCTCATCTAATCTACCTCATGGGAGTGACACCCCACTAGTTCCCCCCATTTTATAGGGCAGCCCTATAAGACAGGGCTGTCAAACTCACAGCCCGGATGTGTCATGCGCTGGCCACGCCTGTTTAGCAAAGGTGCAAGTTTGACCCCTAAGAGATCTGAAGGCTCTGTGCTGACGTCTTTTCTTCAGGGTTTTCATTTTTGTTGCCGTGTCTTTGTAGATCACACTGTGACTGACCGGTGAGCTGAGGGCAGACACTGGTCCAGTATTTGATTGTTTTTCAATATAAATGGTGCTGTGCTTCAATCGTCAGAATAACATAGATCTTTTTAACATATTTTATTGGATTCTACTAATCTAGTTGAAATGATAGCCTATATTGCTAATCCATGTATGATATGCCATAAACCAAATAAATAAATTCTGCAGGGTAGGCAAACCCACTTCCTTTCCTTGTTGCTTGCGGTCTTCTTAGGTAGCCTGGACATCCATTCAACACCCCTGAAGACAAGCTCAGGATCCAGAAAGACTTTGACAGACTTGAACAACGGGCCCTCTCTAACAACATAACATTTAATATAGAGAAAAGAAAAAAATGTTTTACACTTAGGCAGGAAAAACCAAAGGGACAAGTACAGATTAGGTGAAACCTGGCTCAAAAACACTGTTTTTGATCATCCTACCAGATGATCACTTAACTATGAGCCATCAGTGTGTGGCAGTAGCCAAAAAAGCTAATGCAATCCTTGGTTGTATAAATGAACGCATAGAATCAAAATCACGTGACGTATTAGTATCGCTTTAGCAAGGCCACACCTGGAGTACCACATCCAGTTTTGGTTACCACATTACAAAGAAGATGTTGAGACTTTGGAAAAAGTGCAAAGAAGTGCAACTAAGAGGATTAAAGGCCTGGGGACTAAAACCTGGTATGAAGAATGGTTACCAGATTTGCCTCTGGCCAGTCTAGAGAAAAGAAGGACTAGGGGAGACATAATATCTTCCAGTATTTGAGGGGCTGCCACAAAGAGGAGGGGTCCACTTATTTTCCAAAGCACCTGAAGGCAGGACAGGAAACAATGGATGGAAACTAACCAAGGAGAGAAGCAACCTGGAATTAAGGAGAAACTTCCTAACAGGACAATTAACCAGGGGCAAGGATTGCTTCAGAAATCGTGGGTGCTCCATGACTGGAGGCTTTTAAGAAGAGACTGGACAGCCACTTGTCTGGAATGGTATAGGATCTCCTGCTTGAACAGGGGGCTGGACTACAAGACCTCCAAGGTCCCTTCCAGCTCTATTCTGATTGATTGATTGAAATGTCTCTCTAGGAAGCTCCATTCTCCTTGCTCAGTAAAGCCTCTTCATATTTTTGACACCTCCTTCTAGGTTTGGGGTCACTTGCAAATTCATGCCCCCCCCATGTAGTGCTTAATAAATGTCTGGAAGAGTCTGGGAGTCTTTCCAGGCTGCTCTCTCCTCCGGGGGTGAATTTCCCATGGTTAAAGGTTCAATGGGGGGGGGCATCCCTATAGCATCTTTTTGGAATCTTCTTTCAAAGCATCCTTGCACCCTCTCCCAAAGCCGCCTCTGCCAGCAGCTCAGGGACAGCCTGGGAGCTGGAGTGGGGTGAGGCAGGGAGACCTGCCAAAGCCCCTCCCGCCGTCTCCCCCGACCCGATTTGTGCCCGAGGGAGGGGGCCTCTCCCTCGCCAACAGTGAGGATTTTTGTGGGTTTGTTTTGTTTTGTTTCTCCCGGCTTTGCCCCTTTTGCGCCTGTCTGCCGAACAGGCTCCCTCCGGCCTCCGAAGGAAAGATGGGGGGCGTTGCCTTTGCTTCCCGAAACATCGGCGGCGGCTCGCATGCCTGGCTGGCTGCAATTTCCCACAATGTGTAAATTAGTCAATCCTCCAAGTCCGCAAACCTTTGCTTTGAAGTGGACATTAATGAAGTGCCCCCCCTCCCGAGAGTCCCCTGCCTGCCTACGTTGGTATGTGGAGCAGCTCCTCCCGCCCCAGCGCGCCTTTTCATGCCTTCCCAGCTTGGAGTTTCTTCTTTTTCAGGCATCTGAATTGCAGAGACTGCAGAACTCCTGGGGGTGGAGGGGGGAGGGAGGGGAATTAATGGGGGGGGGGGAACCCTGACTAGTGGCCTGACTGATGTTGGCACTTCAAAGCGGGGGAAGCCAAGTAAATTGCTCTGGACTGCTTAATTCAGAAGGGCTCCCTTGTGGATGGCAGCCCAGTGACAAAGTTCAATTGGCGACAGGAGACAGGCAGGATCAAAGGCTGCCCATTGTCCTTCCTGGCCATGAAGAATTGGCCATTGTTGGAGCCTTCCAGCCTTCTTCACAAGCTCCAGCTCTGCATCGGGATTCCCAGTTCAGAACCAGCCCAAATCAGTAACTAATGACTTCTTTCTGAATGTACATTTCTTCTCCAAGTATGACATCTTGCATCTGCAGTGAAATTCAGCTGAAAAGCTGATGGAATTTCTCTTGGGGAGAAAGCAACCCAGCTGCCCTGCAGGACCTACCTGATGCCCCTCCTGCTCCCCATGCCTTCTGGGTGCAGAGGCTTTTCCTGGGAACGCCCCCAATCCTTGGATGTGGGGTGAGAAGGGCTCATTCCCAGCATCAACATTGCCAGCATCTGCAGGCCGGAGGTCTGTTTGCTGGGCACTTTGCCTTCCAACCTTTAAATACCTTCTCAGAAATTAAAATTCACTTTCCTCTTTTTTCCCTGCTTTTATTACTTTATGAATAACTCAAAGCAGTGGATGCACCTGTTCCTCCTCCCCCCTCCTATTTTTCCTACAACAACAATCCCGCAGGTAGGTTGGATGAGAGATGGTGGGTGGCCCAAACCCCCCAGCCATTTTTCTTGCCTAAGGTAGGACTTCTGTCCCAGTTCCTAGGCCAGCACCTTCACCACAGTATCAAATGCCGATTTTTTGATTTCGCAGACCCTAAGCAAGAAACAACGGGAAAACCTGGACATGGCTGTGGTGTCCCTGTACTGACGTTCTCAAACACCTGGCTTTAAATTGATTCAGCTTAAATTCTTACGTGAAACAACCGTTCTGGGATTCAGGCTTCACATCCTCTGAACAATCCTTGTTTTTCAAAGGCATTACCTCTTCACACCAAATGCCAAATTACTTTATTGCATAGTCATTGACAAAACTGTCAGTTTCTAAATTTAGGATACACTATCTTTTGTATAATGTCACAGGGAAGAAAAGCAAACTTTCTGGGATTATAATTTAAAATCTGATTTATGTGGGGGGTTTGGAATTTTAACTTGCAATTTTGAAAAGCAGTTGCATAATTGAGCTGTCTTGCTTAAATCCAGCCTCCCTTTTCAGTCCCAGCAGTTTGTGTGGCTGCAAAGGATGGCGAGAGACTCACTGGCCTCCTGCTTCCGTGGTCCCTCTTAATCCCACCGAACTCTGTCTAAGCCACAGCAGCAGAGCTGTTACAAGCAAATCAATCCATTATGGGCAGCCCAATGTTTGGTTTGAATATTGTGGTTAATCTGGTGTCAACTTTCATAATATTTTATCTGTACATGCAAATGCCTGGCTTTGAGAGCTGAGAACAAAAGCTCATGTCAATGCCAAAGTATGTTGCTTAGTGATGGCTTCACAACAATTTTAATGACGGTAGCAAAGTTTTCTTCTGTAAATGAAATTCCAATTAGAATGAGCAAGTTTGAAAGGTTAGAAATGAGTTAATTAAAAAAGGATAACATGCAGGCCCTAAAAGGAAACTGCTGAATTCCTGTTTTATGTGTTTTAAAGTCCATACATGGCTTAGTCCTTTTTAACTCTAGAAAAGCCATAGAAGCCCCTCCATTTAGCTTAGTTTTGAGACCCTGAGGTGAAGCTGTGTTATCTATTCCCAACCCCTTTTTTCTGCCACATTTTGAAGGACAGTGCAGTCATTAAAGTGAATATAAACTTAACATAAAAAAAAACATAAACCAACATCAATTTCAAGTGTGTCGGTTGGTCACAAATCTTGGTGCAATCCCCTTACCATCAATACTCTCCATTGCAGAAGAAAAAGAAAAGAAATATACAGAACAAACAAGAAATAAAAAAAAATACAACCGCCTATTATCTATTTGAAGAAGTCTCAAAAACTTATACATTTTAGTTCATACATTACCTAAATTATCCTCTATTATCCAATATTATTGTTATTAACTCTCTACAATATTATAATCTCTATATTATATATTTTTATGTTATGTTTGTCTTGTTTGTCTTGGAAAAAATAATAAAACTTTTAAAAAAGTGAATATAAACTTAAAATGTGTATAGCTTTGGGCCTTAAAATTAAGCAGACTGTTACTACAGTTTGACATCAACACAAAATTACATCTCTAAAATATTGTCCACCCCCCAAATACCAATAAATACACAAAGGATGATACATAGAAATTGAAGATGAGATTAAAGACCGCCTTCATCCAGCCATAATTTAAGACACCCACAATTCCCAAAGGCCCAGGAGGCCATGTGGGTACAACTGCTCTCTCACTTCTGCGATGCCCACTGCCGGAGCGCCGAAGGCCCCCTGACTCAGTGGAAGAGGCATAAGAGAAGATGGGGCCTCAGTCCTGCCTGAATCTCAGTGCCAGGAAAAGGCCTTTGGCATCCTGGAGTCAGCCGGGTCACCTGCAGCCCAGGGATTTCTGGTTGCACCAGGCAGCACCCACTGTGGGACTCCACTGGGGTTTGGAAATGCCGCCTTGTGTTCTGGCATTTGGAAGTCTAGAGGAGACTTTCTGTTCAGGGTATTTGTGGACAGAGGCTTTCAAATAAGCAACTGAATCCAGGTTGAATTTGTTCGGCTTTGTTCATGCCATGTTCAATCATTATGGATTTCAGACCTGTGAAATTTCTGCCTGCTTAATCACTAGAGAAGGTGGGATTTTAGAGAAGAAAGTCTTCTAAGCCTTTCAGAAATGGATCAGGTAGAAATTATTTATTTATTTATTTATTTATTTATTTATTTATTTATTTATTTTTATTTATTCAATATCTAGTCCTCTCCAAAAGGACTCGGGCAGCTCACAGATAAAAACAATACAATAAGTTAAATTAACTAAAATGGAATTAATTACAGCAAGCCGAATTAGACTAAAAAACCCATAATAAATAAAAAACCCATTCCCCAAGGAGTCAGCACAGCCCAGCCTGTTCAAACAACCAGGTTTTTAGGTCGTGACAGAAGGTGCGGAGGTTAGGGGCCAAGCGGAGCCCCAGAGGTAGTTGGTTCCAGAGAGCGGGAGCCGCTACAGAGTAGGCCCTTCCCCGGGATACTGCCAACCGACACTGAGTCGCAGATGGCACCCCAAGAAGTCCCTGCCTGTGCGTTCGTACAGGGTGGTTGGTATTTGAGCCGCAGTAGACGCTCCCATAAATAACCCGGACCCATGTCTCGTAGGACTTTGAATGTTAATACTAGGACCTTGAATCTCATCTGGAGGCAACTGGTAGCCAATGCAGCTCACGCAGGAGGGGGTGTAACATGGGAGTACCGGAAGCTCCCATCACAACCCGCGCCAGGCCGCATTCTGCACCAGCTGAAGCCTCCGGATGGTATGCAAGGGCAGTCCTAAATAGAGAGCATTGCAGTAGTCGAGCTGGGAGGTAACAAGTGCCTGAGTGACAGTGCTGGGAGGGCATCTCGGTCCAGATATGGGCACATCTGGTGAACCAGCCGAACCTGGGCAAATGCCCCCCTGGCCACAGCCCCCACCTGCTCCTCCATCCTGAGCCGTGAGTCCAGGAGGACCCCCAAGTTCCGTGCCCTGTCCACGGGGGGGCAACACCTCTCCCCCAGGACCCAAAGATGAAATGTCCTGACTGGACCGAGATGTTGGTATGCACAGCCACTCTGTCTTGGCTGGATTGAGCCGAAGCATGTTCCTGTCCATCCAGATCCGTACCGCATCCAGACAACAGGATACCACGGAGAGGGCATCACTGATGTGACCCGGGTGGAGATGTACAACTGCCTATCATCCAGTCATCAGCGTCGATGCACGTCACCCAAAGCCATGGATGATCTCACCCAGCAGCTTCATATAGATGTTGAACAGGAGGGTGAGAGAACTGACCCCTGAGGGACCCCACAAGTGAGAGCCCTTGGCCGACCTCTGCCTGCCCCCCTGCCACCCCTTGCTGACACCGGCGAGTCCCAAGAGGAAGGAGGAGAACCACTGCAATACCGTGCCTCGCCTCCCACTCCCAACCCTCCGAGGCCGCAACAGGATACCATGGTCGATGGTATCGAGCAGAGCCGCTGAGAGGGTCTAACAGGACCAGGACAGAGGAAAACCCCTGTCCCGGCCCTCAGGAGATCATCCACCAGTGCGACCAATGCCGTCTCTGTGCTATACTACCAGGCTGGAAGCCCGATTGGTATGGATCTAGGTAGTCTGCTTCTTCCAGGAAAAGCAGAAACTGCTGAGCCACCACACTCTCAACAACCTTCGCTTTTGAGACTGGATGGAATTGAACAAGAGAGCTTTCTCTCAACTGATTGGGGAGATGCACCTGTTGAATGTCTACCTAGAGGCATCCCATCCCAAAGCGTGTCTCTGTGTGTGTGTGTGTGTGCACACTTGTCTCTCCTGGCTTGTGGAACCATCTTCGAATTTAAGGGTGGACTTTTTCCAGATTGTCAGAGTCCAGTTTCATGGCTTCCAAAGCAAAGGACAATCCAGGTTGCAGTCACCTGTGAGCAGAAGGGGCTTTGTGTACCTGAGGGCGATTTGCAGCGCCTGCTTTGCCACAGCATTTCCTCCCTGAACCCTTCTGGCAATTCTGCTCTGAATTGGGCCAGGACAGCACAGATGGCAGAGTCCCCTCCCCTTGTGGTTTTCCTTCAGGGCTTGCAAGGCCAGTAGCCAGAAACATCTGGCTCTGGACCTCACAGGAGGAAGCCAGGGAACCAGGAGGGCTGCCCAGGAGGTTAACTGAAAACAGGCATAATTGGATAGGGCGGTGGGGGGTGTCAGTTTACATGCCTGGAATTAGAAGGCCGAGGGTGGGGGAGGTGACAAATAATTTTTTTACAAAGGTTATTAATCTACCGTGATTGGTTTGTGTGGAGGGAAATGTTCAAGATAAAATGCTTGCTTATCAGCTGCCCATTGATCAGCCTAAGACGTTCTGGGTGGGATTGATAAAGGCGGAGATTTATAAGGTCAAGTTTGACTGAGCCTTTATGGCTTTCCTGCCCCTCCTCACCAGGGGCCGCCCATCTGCCCAGGCTATATTTTACGTGGGCAGATGCCGCCATTCCCCTGGCCAGGAGAGGGCCCGTCCTGGGATTGTACTGATTGCCTTTGTGGGTTCTTTCTTCCCTTTCACAAATTTCGTTGAAACTCAGAGGGCTGCTTACCACAGATTAAAAAAAAGGTATAACCAGTATGTGGGGGATGGAATGGGGAGAGTATTTCAATTTTTAAAATTGATGGGCTTTGAGAGAGTCAGTTGAATGGCTTACCAATAAGCAGTGAAAGAATAAATACTTGTAGGCACAGACATAAAAAGGAGGCCATTTCCCCAATGATAAGAGTAGCTGCCATTTCAGGACAAAAGCTGGGAGAATCTTCTCTTCAGGTTTAATCTTCAAAAGCATCCGAGTCTCTGATTCATTTATTCATATTATAGCTTTTATTTATATTTATTTTGATGGTAAATGCTTAAAAACAAAACATACCAATTAAAAACAAAAAAGCTATCAGAAGGAAACGACCATATAGCCAGTAGATTAAATTGCATAAAGTTCCACATACGAAAGATTCATAATTAATAAACTCATAGAATCGTAGAGTTGGCAGGGACGGTGAAGCCTTCTAGTCCAAACTCTGCCCAAAATAGGAATACCTCGCCAGTCTTTTCTTGAAAACTTCCAACGATGGAGCACCACAACTCCAGGAGGCAAATTATGCCATTGCTTAATAATAACAAGGGTGTTTCCAAGCCATTTCAGAGTCCCTTTGCTTTGTATGGATGGAGTCCAGTCAATGAGACTTAAGATAAAAATCACAGATTTAACTCCCATTGATTTCATTGAATCTATTCTAGGTTTGACCTAATCTATTTCCAACCCTATCTTCTTAATTTTATGAAGATATTTCAAACATGCCCCTAAAACTGTAAACCTGGGATTAGCTGTACCTTCCTAGGATCGAACATAATCAAGAGGAAATTTAAAACTGTCAGATTTGTTTCCTGCTTTTTAAAAAGCCCTTTTGTTTCCTCTGGAGAAAATATTTTTAAACTGAAAAAGGGAATTGTGAAATATTTCTTGATGCTTGCTTTAAAATCACAGATAAAATGGCAAAGGCATGGAAATAGCGAGTT
Organism: Naja naja; assembly: GCA_009733165.1. NCBI lineage: Eukaryota > Metazoa > Chordata > Lepidosauria > Squamata > Elapidae > Naja > Naja naja. The sequence continues at coordinate 783 of SOZL01001746.1, read as the reverse complement.
TTCTTTATTTTATCAATTTTGTGTGCTGCCCAACTGGCCCAGGGCCACAGCGCCCCCCACCACAGCTGCAAAACAAATGCCCTAGAGAAGGGGAGGCCTCAGTGAGGGAGGAGGAGGTGGGTCCAGAGTGGGAACTGTGTGGGGGCTGCATGGCCATGCAGTTCCTTCTGCTTCAGCTGCAAGAGAGACCCGAGGGGCTGACAAGGCTCACAGGAGTCTGAATCAGCTGGAGGGGACAGAAAGGGGAGCCCTCCAAGTCCCCTCCTTACACACACACACACACACACACACACACACACACACACACACACCCTGGAAAGTTTGCAAAGTCTGCCATGGTCCCTGTATTCAAAGGAGCCCCAGCTGAGGCCAACAGCCTCTCATGGTCCAGGGTGACAAAAAAAACAAAATACTTTTGCTGCCCCACCCTTGTTGCAAGGTGTGTTCTTAGCTTTGTGTGTGTGTGTGTGTGTGTGCATTAAAGGGTTGCTTGAGAGTCAGAGAGAACAGAACAGAACAGAACAACAGAGTTGGAAGGGACCTTGGAGGTCTTCTAGTCCAACCCCCTGGTCAAGCAAGAGACCCTATTGTCCAAAAGCCTCCAGTGTTGGAATGCCCCCGACTTCTGGAGGCAGCTTTTTTTTTAAATTACATTTATATGCTGCCCTTCTCTGGAGACTCAGGGCGGCTTACAATTTTTTGGAGCACAGCCCAGTGTGCTCAGCAATAGCCTTCCTTCCATTGTATATGCCTGCTTATTACTAAGCTGCATTTTACAAAGTC
>SOZL01001745.1:0-11675 GCA_009733165.1 Naja naja | reverse complement strand
AATTTTAGTTTTGTAACTTTTGGGCTTGTGAATTGGTTTAATTTCTTTTTAATTATTTATTGTTGTTGTTTTTTGGTGTGAGCCGCCTGAGTCTTTGGAGATGGGGCGGCATAAGTCCAACAAATAAATAAATAAATGAACCCAGGAAATACCGCTTCATAGTGCTTTTACAGCCTTCTCTAAGTGAATCCTTAGTTTATAGCCTCAAGCTGCTGATACCACAGCAAAATGAAATCTGGAAAGAAAGTTGTGCTATCTAATTTTGCATGATGAAAGAAAATCTATTGCTGATTCTATGCCTATAAAATAATGAAGCTGAATGACAGTTTCACCGTTTACCCAGTTACATTACAAATGCACCACAATTTCTGTCTGTACCTCACTACAATAGTAAATTTTCAGAGAAGGTGGGAAAATGTATATAGTATGATACAAGACCAGCAAAATCTTATTGAAAATGGGGAGATATTTCATAATTGGCAAAAAAAAAAAAATCTGCCAGCTTTGTACAATTAATGGTATATGAACATTCTGAGATAAACTTTCTGGCACTGCTTCTGTTTGATCAGAAGTTCTATTTGAAGTTCTATTTCATCTGTTGAAAGTTTGCTGGGAAAGAACAGGATCTGTAAGTGCAAGATTTGACTTTGAAATTGTACTTCTTTGCTTGTAGCTCTGCTCTATTTATCGCTGATTTTCACATTTAGTTGGAAATAAAAGATGAAGACAGAAAAAAAAAATAATGGATATGGGTTTTTCTAAATATCATTCAATATTTTTGATTAGAGTCATCAGAATGTTTTGAAAGCTGTATTGTGTGACCTTATTGTTTTGGTGTTTTTTTTTTCTCAGTGAAACCCTAAAGTTTGTTGTTATTATTGTTGTTATTTATTTCTGAAATGTGCAAAGTAACACATTTAAAATGATGAAAGCATGGTTGTAATTTACTCGTTCTTTTCTTTTGAAGTGGGATTGCAAAGTAGCATGTTTATATAGGTTACCCAAAAACATATTTCAGTTTTGTTCTTATAGAAAATATGATCAAACAATGAAGACCTTCTAGAAAGCTTCATTTCTGTGTTTCCAGTTTTTCTCCAAGGAATCTCTATAATTAGTTCCTTTTCACTGTTATAGAAGAGAAGAGTCTTTCCTGGAGCTTTAAATGTACTGCATGTTACATTATCCTATGCAACAAGATTAGGCTGCACTCACTGTTAGCATAACACAATCTTAGCAGCTTATTAAAACAGTACATAATATATTTTATCTCTTAAACACAAGTTAATTGATGGTTATCTTGATAGTTATCATTGGCCTAATTGCAGACAAGACAGGCGTGGAGCTTTTATTGTGCTCCACAGGAGAGCTCAAAAAGTAAGCAAAATGCAGTCTGCTCTCAGTTTTACATTTAATTGGTTTGCTTATGTGATATTCTACCTTGGGTTCAAGAGCTGGGACATTATGAAGGTTATTGTGCACTAATCATATGAGACTTCCTGGATTTTTTTTAGTGCACCTCTTTTACCTTTCTGTTTCTGCTTGCAAATGAACAGTTATACAAGTTGTGAATTGACTGTTTTATCCCTGTTATTATACAAGTAATATTCTTAAAGGCATGATGAGTTATACCTGATCTATATTTCTGGTCAAGGGCCTTGATGTTATGTCTAGCTAGCAAGTAGCTGTTAAGTTTGCATGAAGAGTCAGGCGTAGGAGTTCCAGCAAAGAGTTTATTAGTGACTACAGCTCGAATGGACCCGTCCTGGCAGCTACTGCTGCTTCTTATAGCCTGCAGCCGTAGCTGCCAATGGGAGTGCAGGGTTTCCGCGCTATTCAAACCAATACCATTTGACAATTTACAAGAACAGTTCAAATAAACCAATAACATTCAAACCTACATACATAACACCCCTCCCCACTAGGTTCAGTCCATACCAAACCCCAACCTATCTAATGTATTCCTTTAAATAGGTGGGGCTCTACGTATACGTTGAGACCTTCGTGGTTCAGAAGTTTTGCGTTCTCACCCAGTGAGAGAAATGTGTCTACTGACATTTCCCTGTTGGGACTTCCTGTGAAAGAAGACCCTGTTAGACTGTTAGAATCTGGTCTCTCCTCCCAACCCATCTCCATTCAATGTCAGCACCCAAGTCAGGTAGTGATGTGCAATCTTCCACTTCTAAGGATGGATCTTGGCATTGTGACAGGGTTGGGATGGTTCCTGTGTCATATGGCTCCGTACACATGGGGTTGATTCCTGTTTGCTGATTTTCCTCCTGTTCCCCCCCCCCTAGAAGAAACATCAGGTGAGGACCTAGAGGGAGACAGGGGAGATGTTCCTGAGGGAACCTGGATCTAAGTTGGTCAATGTGCCTGCTCAGAGGAGGCCATCCTCTGTTTGTACCCTGTAGAGCGAGGGCCGTGATGTGAGTTATTTCAGCAGGAATCACAAGGTTCACCTATAAGGTTCCTAGCATAGACAGAATCTCCCACACTAAAGAGCGAACTTTGGAAGTGGAATCCAGTGGTGCGTTAGGTGCGTGAAGTGGGATGAAGCGGTCAAGGGAAGACCTAAGTTTCCTGCCCATCAACAACTCTGCTGGGGACAAGTTAGTTGATGGGCTAGGTGATGTGTTGAACACTAAGAAGCTTTCAAGCTTCGGTGATGTCCCCAGGACCCAGCTGCTGAAGCTTCTCTTTGGTAAAGCGTGCCATCAGCGTTCAGCCCGGCCATTGGCGAAGGGTGGGGCAGTGAGGGCATGTCTGATGCCCTGTTGAGCTAGAAAGGATTCAAAAATGTTAGATGTGAATTGAGGGCCATTGTCAGAGACAAGGACATCTGGTAACCCATGGGTTACAAACAATTTTCTGAGCTGCTTGATAACAGCCTCAGTAGTGGTGGATGTCATAAAGTGTGCCCTCTTGTAGGGCCTGCAAAATCAATGTGGATTCTAGACCATGGGCCCCTAGACATTCCCATTCCTGTGTGGGGGCGTGAGGTGGAGCAGGCCTGACTACCTGGCAATTGGGACAAGATGCTACCTGGTTTTCAACCATTTTGTCAATACCTGGCCACCACATACAACTCCGGCCAAACCTTTCATCCTTACAATCCCAGGATGACCCTCATGTAACATTTCCAAAACCTCCCTTTGTAGTTTTGCAGGAATAACCACCCTGTTACCCCACAAAATACATCCTCTTAATACAGATAATTCAGTTTGCCTGGACTTAAAAGGTTAAAGGTGAGGTAGATCTTGAAGAGGCCAACCTTTCTTAATCCAGCCCATAACAGGTGCCAACACAGCATCTTTGGCAGTTTCTCTGGCAATTCAGCAGCATGGACTGGAAGCTTAGCAACGGTCTCCAGGAAAAGGTGTGAGTTTCAAGTTCAAAGTCCTCCTTGTGGCAAGGTAGTGGGCAACGACTCAGTATCAGCATGTCCAATGTCCTTGCCAGGCCTGTGAATCAGTTTGTATGAATAGGCTGCAAGAAATTCAGTCCACCTCAGCATTCTTGGTGACAGGATATTAGGTGTAGGTTTGTCTCCCTGCCACAATGCCTAATAAAGGTTTGTGATCTGTAACAATGGTGAATGACCTGCCATACAGATATTCATGAAATTTCTTAACAGCTGCAACAACTGCTAAAGCCTCCTTGTCCATTGGCTATAATTCCTCTCTGCTTTGGACAAAGTGCGAGTAAAATGCAATTGGGGCTTCCTTCCACTGGGAAGCCTGTGACTCAAAACCCCCACTCCAAAAGGGGATGCATCACAAGTCAGAACAACAGGCAAATTCTCAGAGAACTGTATCAACACAGCATCAGATGATTAGTCTCTTAATACTGTTAAATGCTGACTGTTCCTTCCGCCCCCAGATCCAAACAGCTTTATCAAGCAGGCGATGTAAAGGCTCAGCAATAGATGCTTTGTGAGGTAGAAACATGTGGTAAAAGTTAATAAGTCCAAGGAAGGCTTGCAAATCTGTCTTGCATCGAGGTTTAGGGCTTCCTTGATTGCTTTAACCTTGGCATCAGTAGGGTGGATGCCATGCTTGTCAATCATGTACCCCAGGAACTCAACTCTGTCTGTTTTGAGTGTACATTTGTCTTCCTTGACTTTTAAACCCGCTTTTCTGAATCTGGTAAGGACTTCTCTGAGTTCTCTTGAAGCTGAGTGTCATTTTCAGCAGAGATTAACACATCATCAAAATAAGGCACTACCCTGGCAGTCCTTGCAACATTCTTTCCATAAGGCTTTGAAAATGCCAGGTGCCACGCTTACTCCAAATTGTAGTCTTTACATTTGAAGGCACCTCTATGAGTCACAATTGTTTGTGCTCTGCAGTGGCATCATCAACTGTTAATTGTTGATATGCCTGAGCCAAGTCCAGTTTAGCAAATACTGTACCCCTGCCAAGGGAATGGAGCAGATGATGCACAACTGGTACAGGGTATGCTTCTGCTGCAGCGCATGGTTAAGTGTCCCCTTATAGTCACCACAGATTCTCACTGACCCATCAGCCTTGACTGGTGTGACTATGGGTGTTTCCCATCTGGAGTGGTCAGTAGGCTCTAAAACCCCTTGAGCAATGAGCTTATCTAATTGTGCATCAATTTTTTCCTTTAAAGCAAATGGAACCCTCCTGGGCTTTAAATGAATTGGGGGCACCTTGGGGTCTAGGCTGAAAGCAATAGGGGTCCCCATATACTTGCCCAGTCCTTCGCTGAAGACCTCTGGAAACTCAGACTTCAAGGACTCCTCCCATTCAGAGCTGCTCACATGATTGATGCCAGTCACCTCGATGCCAAGTGGCTTGAACCACTCAAGTCCCAGCAAACTTGGCATCCTTGTCCACGATGGTCAGGGGCAAACGCTTTGTGTGGCCTTTAAACTGCACGTGAAATCTCTCGCCCAACTACTGGAATCTTGTTCCCTTGGTAGTCTTTGAGAGTCAGTGCTTGCTTCTGGAAATGCTTCTTCTGAATTTTGGGAAAGAGTCTGTGGATAGTGTCCCATGACACCATAGATAAATAAGAGCCTGAGTCCACTTCCATTTGGCAAGGCCTTCCTTCAATAAACACCTTCACATGTACTTTTCTGCTTTTAAAGGTGAAGAATGACCAATAGTGATTTTTGGTGAGTTTCATTCTTGCCATTTGCTTCTAATTTTGCCCCATCTTTTCAAGGAAATTATTGGGCTTAAAGTCTTTATCAGGAAATTTTTCCTAATCTGGTGGAGTTCTGATGATTTGCAGACTCTGGCTATGTGACCCGCTTTCTCACAACGTAGGCAAATGGAGTCAAAGAACTTGCATTCAGTGCGGGGTGGCCCCCACAGCCTCTGCAATAGAATCCTTGCCTGTTTTTCCCAGAGTCTTTTCTTCTTCTCCATTCTGAGTCTAAAAATCCCTCCTCTGCCTCACTGCCATCAGAATCAGAGTCTATTTGTTCAGCAATGGCTGTTGTGGATTTTCCCCATCAGAATGGCTTGAGGCCTGGCTTGAGGCCTTGTTAATCTTTTTCATGGCATGCTGAGGACTTGGTGGCTTCGCTGAAACAGCTTCTTCAATGGCCTCTTTAAACGTGATCTTAGGTTTCATTAAAGTTTGCTTTGTAAGACCTTATCTTTTAGGCCTAAAACAAACCGATCACGCATGGCCTCTTCTAAGTTGGTAAAGTCACAAGCACCCCCAATGTCCCTTAAACTTGCCATGAAGTCATTAACATTCTCGCTATCCCTTGATCCCGACGGTAAAATTCGGTTCTTAATGAGGCACGATACTTGTGGGGCGTAATGGGCTCTTAAAAGTTTCTCTAAATCGGGCCATTCCATTACCTTTCAGCTCTGCTGCTCCCGCCAACGCCGCCATTTTGAAGACTGCCGGATCAGAGTGCGTGAAAGACCGCCTCTTCCATCTCTCGGGATGCCGGCAGATCGTTCTTCCAGATACATGTGGAAACGATCCGCGATATGATTCCCAGTCTTCCATCGCCGGATCGAACGGTGCTGGGGGTGTTCAGCTCAGCCATCTCGCTCAGTTGCTTGTTCGTCGCCTTCTTCTTCAGGGAAATCCCATCCTCGCCGCCAGTGTTAAGTTTGCATGAAGAGTCAGACGCAGGAGTTCCAGCAAAGAGTTTATTAGTGACTACAGCTCGAATGGACCCGTCCTGGCTTGGCTACGGCTGCTTCTTATAGCCTGCAGCCGTAGCTGCCAGCCAATGGGAGTGCAGGGTTTCTTCCCGCACTATTCAAACCAATACCATTTGACAATTTACAAGAACAGTTCAAATAAACCAATAACATTCAAACCTACATACATAACAGTAGCCATCATCATCTGAATGACTTCTTGAACCCCAAACTAGCATGAGATTGCTCAACTGAAGCAGAAACAACGCTCCCACCTGCAGAAGTGTTTGTTCTGTCTTGTCTAATGCATCATACATAAACAGTTGAAGTTAACATGCCCTGCAATTGAAAAAATAGATCTGATATATAGAAGGCAGATTCTACTGGTCACCATCTCATATTTGTCTGCTCTCAATCTTATCTTTCAATTCCGAAAAAAAGGGAAGAAATGATGGTTAGATTATCTTCCAGCATCCTGTCACAAAATGCAAAGGTATCTGTGGTTGCAGAAACATGGGAAGAGAATGTACCACCAAGGCACTTGATGAAGCAAAAACAACCAGTTTGCTAGTTTGAACACAATTCAACCTGAATATTATGAGTCTGATAAATAGCAATCAGAACTAATGATACACTTCAAAGAGCTAATGCCCTGCTGAATGCAAGCTCCAGACTTCGGAGATAAGGAACAGAAATAAAGAGACTTGCCTCTATGTATTTATGATTGAATTATAGTACAATAATGAAAAATGGGTGTGACTGTTTTGCCAAGTGTTAGCAGCAAGAGTGGCGTTAAGCACAGTACTCACTGCCCAGTTTTTTCAAGATGTACTTCCATTTCTTGTTTCACATGGCAATGCATTTTTTTTGTTCTTGTTGGTGGCTGATTTGATATACAGCCATCCTTGGTCATTCAAGTGTGTGGTGAGCTTGTTTCTTGGTATAAACAGATAACAGCGAAAGATGAGGTGACATGAGTGACATTTTCCATTACACAGTTCTGGAGTATCATTTACAAGGAACATTTGGCTTCATTTGAAGAACTCCTATGGATTTTTCTTTAGATACTAAGAATACTATGTGGCTTTGTTGATGAATTATCCTTCATGACAGTGAAAATAACTTGCTGTCGGGTGTGATTAATAATGTGCTGTTATACCTTGTACAATTATATGGTGCTTTGTAATGAAAGATGGTTAAAAACGAAAGCAAAACCAAAAGTTTTTCCATAACCTTTGGTTAAGTGCTCTTGGTTAAGTGTTACAGAGAACAATGCTTAAGAAAGCGTTTTGTATTTGCTTTGCCATGCATAATTCATATTTTACTTTTTAAGATACTGTGCTGGCTTTGTATCAGTGTCTAATTAAAAAAAAGGTACAGTGTGCATTGAGGCTGAAACTCATAATAGTTGTGGCAGCTGGAGTAGTATTAAGTTTTGAAGAGAAACATTTTCCTAGCCAATGAGCAGCAGAGTGAGTTCATCTAATTTGCCCCTGACCTTACATACAGGGTTAGCTTTTGTTAAAGATGAATATTATTTTAGTGCCGTGGGAATAGCTGGTATTCCCAATTGAAGGGAATAATCCTTTCCCTATTTTCAGTGGTCCCATAGATACATAGCAATTATAGCGGATGGTCACAATTTAAGGTTTAATTTCCAGTTAAATGGAGAGTATATCATTTGGATGGATGGATTGGATAGATCTCTTCACGTGCAAAATTCATAAAATCCACAAAGAGAAAATACTTTTTTTTTCTTCTTTTATGCAATAATTGTATTCTATGTTACAATTAAAAAGATAAAAACCATTACAAAGTAAAAAAAATGGAAGAAAAAAAGAAAAATAGAAAGTGCAAAAAAGAAGAAAAATAGAAAAACAAAAAAGAAAGAAATAGAAATATAGTGAAGAAAAGAATATATATATATATATATATATATATATATATATATATATATATATATATATATGGAACATTTACAGTCATTTGTTGAAATCAGCTTCGTTCTTCCTGGAGAAGTTCTCCAGGAGAACGGCTGAAGACACCAGCCTGAAGATGACGGATGATTTCACAAACGCCAAGGTATTCAACCTTACACGGACAAGACCCTCATAAGACCTTACATATATATATATATATATATATATACTTAATTTATCTCTTCATCACAAGAACTTATCACATAGTAACTTATCACATTCCCTTAAAACACAACAAATTATTTCCTTCCCCTATTCCATCTCTTATCTGCAAACAAATCCTTAAAACCTTGTTGTTCAATCCTGCTCAGCATAAGTCTATTAACAAAAATTTAAATAAAATTTTAAATACTGACTATAAAATCTTCATGACAATTATGGTACAAAGATTAAAAGGAATTATTAGTGGGAAAATTAGCACAGATCAAAATGGATTTTTTTTTTTTAGACAGATTAGACATAATATAAGAATAATAATAAATATATTAGAATATTATGAAAGCCACCCGAGCAATCAAATGGCCCTAATCTTTTTAGATGCACAGAAGGCATTTGATAATTTGAATTGGGACTTTATGAAACAGCAATTTAATAAAATGAAATTTGGACAAAATTTTGAAGGAATGATAAATGCAATATATGACACCCAAAAAGCAAATATATTAGTAAATGGCGAGACCACTAAAATGTTTAAAATAGAAAAGGGGGTCAGACAAGGTTGCCCACTATCACCACTACTATTTATTACAGTATTAGAAACACTATTAATTAGAATTAGGGGAAATGAAAATATAAAAGGAGCGAAAATCAGAAATCAAGAATACAAAACCAAGCATTTGCAGACGATATGGCCTTTATAATAGAAGAACCTTTAGAGACAGGCCCGATTTTAATGAAAGAAATAAATGATTTGGGGAATTAGCAGGCTTAAAGGTAAATAGGGAAAACCAAATTACTAGTTAAAAATATGATAATCTCTAAACAAAAAGAGGCTCAAGAGATTATGGGGTTACAAATAGTAAATAAAATAAGATATCTAGGAATTTGGATAAGGGCAAAAACAATAATGTTGTGGGAAGATAATTATATAAAATTTTAGAACAAATCAAAAGGATCTGAAATCTGGAACAAATTGCAAATATTCTTCCTAGGGAGGATTGCAACAATTAAAATGAACATTCTTCCCAAAGTTTTATTCCTTTCCAGACAATTCCAATATTAACAAATAGAAGAAGTTTTTATGGAATTGAATAAGATGACAATGAAGTTTATCTGGATGGGAAAAAGGGCAAGGATAAAGAGAGAATATCTTCAAGATCGAGATAGTAGAGGAGGATTGGGACTGCCAGATTGGGAAATTTACTACAAAGCCGATGAGTTTGCTATGGACAAAAGAATGGGTCAGACTAGAAAATAGGAGAATATTAACACTAGAGGGGCATGACTTACAAATAGGATGGCATGCACTTCTATGGAACCGACGGACAAAAGAACAAAAACATACTACAAAACATATAATAAAATGCATTGATTAAAAATTGGGCTGAGATAAGAAAGAAAAATTATACAAAAATACCAAGGTGGTTCTCAGCAATGGAAGCAACCTTCAATCCAAATACAATGGATTTGAATAAAAACTTAAATATTATCAGATACTGGATACAGATGGAAAATTAAAAACAAAACAAGACTTGGAAACACAAGGCATATTAATAGATAGTTGGGTCTACTTACAAATTAAATCAAGATATAATAAAGATATAAAGGAATATGGATAGAATACAAATCTGGACAAAATACTCTTGGGATTAGAGGAAAAGTTGATATCCAAATTATATAAATTACTAGAACAGGAAAGAGCAGGACAATTAAAGGATCAATGGTAGCCTGGGAGCGAAATATAGGATACAAATTAGATTTAAATGATTGGGAAGATATTTGGGAAGAAAATTTAAAATATACAAAGTCAGTGGCGACAAGGAAACCAATATAAAATGATGTACAGGTGGCACTTGGCCCTGCTAGACTAGCAAAAATATTCCCCAGGCAAACCCAAACTGTTGGAAATGTCAGACAAAATAGGAACCTACTACCATGTGTGGTGGACATGCCCTAAAATTAAAAAATATTGGACAGGAATCAAAAATTGGATTGAGGATGTGATGAACTGTGAGCTGGAGGAAACCAGAATTGTTCCTACTTGGAATGATAAAGAAAAAGTTTCCTCCAAAAGACAAATACCTGATTGCACATTTTTAACAGCTGCTCTAATCGCTTTAGAAGAAAATGGAAAGAACCTACAATTCTCTATACAAACAGTAATAAACAAAATGTATGAATGTGTTGAAATGGAGAGACTAACTCTCAAATTAAATGGAAAAGAAGATACAGATTATTACAAGATATGGGAAAAGTGGTATAATTGGATGGAACATAAAAATGAAGGGAATGAGAATGTTGGAAAATAGAGTGCTATTTGAAACATTAGAACATTAGAATTCATAGAAAGCAGGAGATAGTGATGTAAGGTGATGTAAGAACTTGAAAGATGTGATAAAAGGAAATTTTACAATAGAGGTTAAACCAAGCTAATATTACTAGAAGAAATATTTATGATTATATATGACTGTAACTTCACATGGAAAAAGCATTTCTGATCTGCAACTAATGTGTGATGTATTTATGTTTATATGTGACTGTATGTTTGTATGTTGTTGTGTCTTTTTATATTGTAAATAAACTTTTCTAAAAAAAGAGTCTCACTATGATGTAGATTAACTAAACATCATATTTCCTTTTAATCTATCCATCAAACCTAGAGAAAAACCTCTGGTTTCAGTTGTATATTTATCTTAAGAATTATCTGGATCAAGATACATACCTGGTCTCAATATTTTAGCTTTATTACACATCCACCTAAGTTGGTAAAATGCTCATGTTGATTGCATTTCCAACATATATTTGACACTCCTTGTGACATCTTTTACAAGTTTCTGTTCTATATACCAATGGTCCTTATCTATAGAAATTCTCTTTCAAATTATATTCAATGTAAATTCTAATCCTTTCCCATCAGTGGTGGGATTCAAATTTTTGACTACTGATTCTGTGGGCATGGCTTGGTGGGTGGTTTGGTGGGCATGACAGGGAATGTAATGCAAAATCCACATTCGCCCATCACATAACCTGCTTTCCAGCTTCATTCTCTGTGCAGGCAACAAAAGAAGACCCAGCCCATCTACATCTTAGTAATAATATATTCATCTTTAGTACACAAATCTAGTTCAAAGTCACTTTTCTAATAATAGATATGCCAAGGTTCATCTTAATCTTAACAATATACTATTTTAACCTTTGATCAAAAAAGCAACTTCACATTCTCTTCTTTTACTTTTACATCTTGTTCTTTAATCTCTTAAAATAATGATATAATTTGGTTCTTTTTCATGTTTTTTTGTCCCTTCTCAGAAAATCCTTCAAAAAGTTTTCAAAAGTTTCCTTTGTAAATCCAATGGGGCTTAAGTAATCCAGAGCATATTTTTGGTTTGTTATTTGTGTAACC